>CAHIKZ030000512.1:370000-397500 GCA_903632075.3 Acanthosepion pharaonis | reverse complement strand
AAGAGTTCGTCGAAAACCTTTTCAGCGCAAAACCTGCGGAATTTTACTCAAAATGAATCCACGAACTGATTGTTAAATGGCAACAATTTATTGAAAATAACGGCGAATATATAATTAAATAAATTATCACTATGCTTTAATTTTGAAGCATAAAGTTGAAAGAAAACGAAAAATATTTGTGACCTAACCTACTATTTTGCTAGACACGACGTTTCAGCCAACTAAGCACCGGTCATCTTCAGGTTTTTATTATTATTTTCTTACTTATTTTTGTCCCTGTGACTCTGACTCTTATTTGTTCTTGCATAACCAGAACATATTAAACATTTGACCATTAGAGGACTAACCAATGCTTATAACCAAAAGAAAATCACTGGTGTATTTTGAAGCCTTTAAATAAAAACTCAGATTGTTTCGATATATGGTGGGTTCGTACGTTTTTTGGTAATAATTTTTGTTTGATTTTTGAGATGTGAATTATTAATATACTTCGACGTGTTCCCAATGATAACGAACATCTGACGATGACTAAATGGTACTTGACCGAAACGTTGTGCCTATCTTAAACTTCCATAACAGTCAAAGAGGAGAACAAAAGGATGTTACTTTAGTCTAGTAATAATGACATTGCTTTCTACGAATCCATCGCAAAAAAGAAAATCTCGGTGTCTTTATCGTCTGCCTTCTGTCAAGCAAATGTTGAGATTAGTTTTACATAACATCGCTGATGGTTTTCCTTGGCTTTTCTACGATTTGTGGCCTTTCACCAAAACTACTTCGTTCAACAAAACATCAATAATAGAACACCACTTGTAGAGCAATGGTTAGCAAACGGCTGTCGTAAATTGCTCCTTTGGTGTTCGATCCTTACTCAGGGATTTACTATTGTATCTTTTCTGCTTAGCTCACGATCATGAATCCTGTGTCATGAAGATTGTCGATGTATTATTGTGGCAGCACTTTCCAGCCTTGATAGACTTCAAAATCGTTTATGTGGCATTGTGAGGGAAAGGCAGACGCAACGTTGCCAGATCGTTACTCCTCTATTCGATGGCAAATGTTCAAATGAGCGCTCCATTCTTTAGTTCCACCCGTTCAAACCTTTACAGCTCGGACAAGCTACGAAGTCTAATCCTACTCATTTCTATCGTACTCTATCTTTATTTCTATGTCAAATGTTCAGATGAGCGCTTCATTCTTTAGTTCCACCAATTCAAACCTTTACAGCTTGGACCCGCTTGGACACTTCCATGGAGTCGAATCACCTTCATTTTCTCTTAATCCCAAATGTGTCAAGAAAATGTAAAGCCAAGATGTTCTACTTTGTAGAAGAGACTCCGGCGTGGATACTTTCCTGAAAACTACAACCTCTTCAAGTCTAAGGTTGGTCATTATCTATCGTTATTATACCAATAATCTTCGTTTCCAACCAACTTTTCTATTTATAGCAAACAACTAATTTAGCATTGGTATTTTCCTTGGAATACTTTTCATTAAATAACTCTCTTGATTAGTATCAGATAAACAGTATAAAAAGCTGTGTGTGTGTGTGTGTGTGTGTGTGTGTGTGTGTGTGTGTGGCAAGTGATCATGGTGGAACCCATCTAACTTGAGGAATTTTTTTTTTAAATTAAGATTTCCATTTCTAGCTTGGTTACCCTACCAGGGCAAAAGAGCACAGTCTGCTTTGTTATTTTACCCATAGCTAAGGGAAAACTGATTTATGCCTCCTCCAAAGATATAAGTGCAAATGAAACAGACTCTATTAGAATTTGAATTTGACACGCTGATACCATTTTTTGTGTCGATAATCTTTAACGGCAGACGCTGCTAATTTACTTTTTGCTTATATGTAAGGTTCCTAGCACTGAGAAAGTATAAACAAGTGATTCTTTTAGAATCAAACAGTGTTGTCTTGTGCCAGACTTGTATTGTGACAGATTAAACTAACTTTTGTAAATATCTAAAGACGTCTGTCACAGAATGGTGCTAACTATTCCTCATGTTTTGATTCTCACTAAGTACTCATTGTTTGTGGCCTTGTGTCAGACTAGTTTCGCTTATCAAATATCCAGAACGCTAAAGGCAAAACATTTAATGTAAGTATTTAAAAATAATGTTAATGAGTTCAATTCTTATTGGGCGCTTTATTAATGAAGCCTTGTGCCAGACCTTTATAAAGCCCTACTATAAGGCTTGTGCGGATCGATGTGATGTTCATTGTAATGCCTTACTAGTTACTAAGTCTGACACAAGTTCAACAAATCGGCGCACCACGTGGAGAGAAAATTCACTTCATTTACCCTCCTTCTGTTGCTCAAACAAAGTAAAGCAACAACATATCTATCAATTCTGGGTGGATGACCTACAAGAATCTGTTTTCCCTTTCGAATTTCTTTAAGCACGGCTTCCGGGTAATTTTCTTCGACTTGTTCCTGGGCAATGATTTGGGTGACGATCGATTGCACATGCTTGTTGACTTTTACTGTAAAACCTGCCGAACAAAAGCTAGTTTTAGAATACACCAAGAGTGTTTCACTCACTAAACCAGAAACAAACAACCGACGCATATCGAAAGTAACACTTATATATATATATATATATATATATATATATATATATATATACATAATATCAAGTATGTAGTGCAGTTCAATTTACATTACATGAATCATTCATATAAAAAACAGATATAGAAGTTAATGATTTAAATGGCGAGAATACATCTTTGCAAACAAATGTAATAAAGTACATTAACCCCGAACCTGTAAATGAATGTTATGATCCCTGTTTATAAATTCAAGTTGCATAAGGTCTTTTTTTAGTTTTTTTTCAAGGTTTCGTCTGTTCCTACAGACATCTTCAGGTATGGAAATAGATTTGTTTTTGTTTTTTAATTCTCGGTAATAACAGGACAACGAAAGAATAGATGTGACCCGAAAAAATGTTTTTAGAAATGTGTTATTGTTAATTGTAAGAAATTTTTTGGAGCGTGCGGTCGCAACGCTGAAGTTGAATTATTTTAATTTTAAGATTGTGCGTTTTTGTACTAATATGGTAATAGGAGAATTCTTTTGTACTGGTAGGTTTTTCAGTCAATGTGGCATGAACTAAATTGTTCAATAAATAGAGGAATGTCACAGTTATTATCCGAAAGTTGCACATCGAATCAGTTATTTTAATATCAAATATGTGGTGCATTGTATGAATGATTCATGTAATGTAAATTGAACTGCACCCCATACTTATAACAAAGATAACTTGCGACCCTATGTTCCTCAAGGAATATAAAGGTATTATATATATATTGAGAAAGGTATGAACCCCCTTCTCCCCATCCTAGCTATGAGTAAATAGCAGCACAGACCGGGTTCTATAGCCTTGGATTGCAACTGGTCTACTGCAGAAAGTAATGGCAACCTACTGCGGGAAAAATCTGCCTCGTCAGTCATGTATCGAAAGATACATGATCGACTAAGTATGTGTCACGCATGGCATATAACTGACTGACTATTCAGTTAAATACTGTACGTGATACACGGTTGGATGATCATTTCTCTTTCGATTCATGACTGACCAGGCAGGAGATATTCCCGCAGTAGGCTGTCGTTTCCTTCTGATTAACAACCAAGTCTATAGGACTCTGTCCTGCTATTTAATCCATAGCTGGTGGAGAAGACATGGATTCATGCCTATTTTTCGTTCCGAGTCGATATCTATGGCACGGCGATGCACGTTCTAACAATACGTATAGATGATATAAAATTTATTTTCGTTTCCTATTTTTTTTTTTTTAATTATGAATCACTGATTTAAGTTTTCCTGCACAACTTCATTCAACACCAGACGCTTGACTGCTACGATTGCCCTATCGACCCAGGAAAGGTCAGAAGTTTTAACAATTTCTGAACTTCGCTGTCTCCCTCGACTATTTTCTCCACGTTAACAACGAGATTAAATCGCCACTTTTGTATGAACCTTTTCCTCACCAAATTCTTCAGAAATTCAAAAGAATATTTTTAGCAAGTCTTTACACTCTTCTTCTTTTCGTTAGCATTATGGTAAATAAAGATATTCATTGTTCCAATTTCACACACAGTCATTTATTATAGTGCCTCTGAAGCGATGACTGATGCAGTAGAATCTCTCATATCCGGAATCCCTCCGATCCGAAATCCCGCATATCCGGACATGATCTTGACGTGTATATTTGAACTATTTGGGTGATATGTAACTAATTTGAAATTTCTGTTTTTGGAGAACTTTACTTTGAATAATTGCTTATGTTTATTTCATCCTAATGGCTTGTATTGGTGCAAAAGATGATGGGAATAAGAGGAAAAGAACAACTTTGGAGTTATCGCAAAAAATGGAAATTTTAAAAAGAATACACGCTGGTGAAAGTTCATTGTAACTAATGGCTGAGTTCAACATAGGAAAGTCAAAAGTTTATGATATAAAATCTTCCAAAGAAACTATTCTCCAGTGTCCACACTGTCACAAACAATGAACAAGGAAATAAAAACATGATTGTGATGAAACCTGGATTTAAAATTGAAAATCTATTGAAAAGATTGTCAGTTTTATGGAAAGAAAGCCAGCATTCAGCTATGACGATTGTAATAACGCACGCAAAGTGAAAAAGTGTTTTTCCTTTAAAAAATTTCAAGAACAAAAGCAAAACGAAATGCGGAAAAAGTTGAGAATGACATTAGAAGAGAAAGAATCAACATGCAACAGCGATTAAAAAATCATCATTACATTATTTGTTTAGCATACGTGGCATACTTAATTTAACGAATTTTCATTAACTTTTCATAATTTATTTTTTTTTTCCTTAAAATCAATTCCGTTATATTTCACTCACCATTAGTTTATTTTGTTTACTATAAAACATTGAAAATAAATGTTAAACCTGATTTCAGTTCTTTTATTTTATTCTAAATATAACCCCTCATATCCGGACTTTGTAACTAATTCCTTATATCCCGAAGGCGTTCTTAGTCCGGTTGTCAGGGAGTCTACTGTATATTCATTCTTTTTTTATGTATAGGATAACACCACCCACCCACCAGCAAATGATGATTAGAAAACATTTTTGGAATTATTTTTAGTTTGGATTATTATTATTATTATTATTATTATTATTAAATCATTTCACCCAAGCAAGGCAATAAGGCCACTCAGACACAATGTCTGTAAATATCTCTTTCTGCTCCTCCACCAGCCAAGAACTTCCTACCAACAGAATATCTTTCTGGATTGGGACTACTTCCGTGATTTCTTTCGTCACGTCCTTTGCAATGAAGTTTTTAATAATCCTGTTCAAAAATGTGCATCTGAGGTTTCTCCCTGGATGAAACCCGGCATCGATACTTTCATTTCAGCAAAGAAATACCAAGTTAAACCGCAATCATCTCCTTGGTTCTCACCTGCATGCTCGGCCGCTATAGCCCACAGGAATCACTTATTTCGGTTGTATGAGAGCGACGCATTGCAACAGACGTCTCTTTGTCTCTGCTCGTAATGAGTGCAAGCGTGTCCTCAAAGAAGCAAGCTTACTGTTTGCTGATAGAGCGAAACAACGTATAGCATCTCACAAGTTCGGTTCGAGAGTTTACTGGCAGATCTCTAAGTGTGTGCTGAACAACAGCAACTCCCCAATCCATCCTCCATTCAATCAGTTCGTAGTCCTGACATCTACAGCAGATAAGTTTAAATTCTTTACTCGGAAATTCGCTTCCAACTCAACACATGACTCATTTGGAGTACCCACACTTGGTTTCCTTAATAGGACAGCGGCTCTACTAAGCGATATGCTTATAAATCGGCCTCAGACATCATTTCTAAATTAGGCCCCCATAAGACAAGCGGAAGGAATCGGATCCCAGACGTTAGCATAAAGAAATGTGCTCCTGAGCTGGCTCCAGTTCTCTCCAAACTCTACAAGTATTGCCTCACTGTTTCCTGTTTCCAGTTTGTTGAATGTCCTCCGCTGTAGTTCTTGTTTTTAAGAACTCTGGAGAATCTCTAATTATCGCTCTATTAGTCTTTTACAGCTTTTTGGCAAAACTATTCGAGGCCTTAATCAATGCTGAAGTGGTTAAGCATCTTAAGTCTCACGACCAACACTCAGACAAAGAATATAACTTCCGTTTTGCCAGGTCTACCGCTGATGTGCTAACGGCCATCTCTGTATATGTATATCAATCTCTTGATAATAACGGTGAAGCTCGAGCTGTGGCTTTAAATATTTCGAAGGCGTTTGACAGCGTTTAGAACGCTGATCTTCTAGGTAAGCTCCAGGGTTACGGTATTACGTGACGATTGTTTGACTTAATACAATCGTTCCTAAGAAATCGTGAAATGAAATTTTTTTTTTTAGCAGGCTCACTTCCAAATCCTTTCACACGAACGCAGGTTTTCCTAAAGGTTCTATATTGGGTCCTACCTCTTCATCAGTAATCTTTCTGATGTCATCACTTCCCGAGTAGGCATTTATGCAGATGACACAACCATTTACTCCTGTAGCAAAATCCGTCATAGCTGACGAAGTTAACCTGGCCGCTGCTCTTGAAAAGGACCTCCAGCCAGTGGTTAACTGGGACAGGAAATGGCTTGTAAAATTTAATGCCTCCAAAACGAAACTGTTCTCATTTAACGATCATAGAGAAACATTCCTGTCCGCTATCAGCATGGTTGATGGTAGACTCCTAGAGAGCAACACATTCAGCCTTCGTTTTCAACTGACTTGAAATGAAGCGACTACATCAAATCAATTGCTGCATCTACTGCAGAAAATAACTGTTTCAAGCGAAAGATTTTATAAATTTTAACCGACAATCACGTTAACACTTCGATCAATGAATGCCGAGTGTTTTCAGCATGGAAACGGTTAATCTCACTATTCAGTCAGCTAAATGGCATACGTGATACACGTTTGCTGGATCATGACTAATTCGATTCATGACTGACGAGGCAGACGACTTTCTCTGCAATAGTGTTATATAGGAATAAAGTTTCGCTGCCGACACTTGAGTTTGAACATCGATCGCCAGTGAGTAAACACAAGCGATCCCATTATTGAATTAAGTAGACCACGTGACCATAGAGGAAACGCATATATGAGAGGTAGCGTGTGTCTAATTGATCGATATATATATTCCATCCTCTATTACTATTCGGATCACCAATTCTACTCTGTCCTTTATTACTATATAGATCGCGATTTCTAGTCTATCCTCCATTACTATACGGATCGCTATTTCTAGTCTATCCTCTATTACTATACGGATCGCTATTTCTAGTCTATCCTCTATTACTATACGGATCGCTATTTCTAGTCTATCCTCTATTACTATACGGATCGCTATTTCTAGTCTATCCTCTATTACTATACGGATCGCTATTTCTAGTCTATCCTCTATTACTATACGGATCGCTATTTCTAGTCTATCCTCTATTACTATACGGACAGCTATTCTCTACTCTATTCTCTATACTATTCCTCTATTCGGATCACTACACAGGTTACTATCTGAGCGAGTATTATGGAGCAAGTACTATTAGTGCGAGTGATATTCAAAGGCGTCTGACACTAGTATTGTTCAAGGGCGTTACTATAGTTGAATCTGCGATTACAAAATCTCTACTACAACGAGCTTTACGAAAGTGACAACGAGTATTCGTTGACATCACAAAAAAAGGTTACCATTTCTTTCAAGCAGTAGACTCGTTGCCAACGAAGGCTATAGAACCTAGTCTGTTCTGGTTTTTAACCCATAGCTGGAAGGAGGATAGATGGATTCGTACTTTTCTCAAAGGTATTTATGCGTAACAACAAACTCGACTGGAATTTGAACTCAGTTCTCCGATTTCTCATTGCGAGTCGTTATCAACTCACATCAGTAATCGCAACATTACTATTTACTATTGTTAATACAATATAACTATACGAATATCTGTCTATATCTCTGAAATGAGGTATTATGATTACTTGCATTATTTAGATTATTCGGACTGTTATCCTCATCTTCATTGCCATATTCACAACGTTTCGGCAGTTGTACACTCCGGCCTTTATGTCTATGTCTCTCTATATATCTGTCGATATCTCTGAGACGAGGTATTATGATTACTTGCATTATTTACATTATTCGAAATGTTATCCTCATCTTCATTGCCATATTCACAACGTTTCGGCTGTTGTACACTCCGGCCATTATGCCTATGTCTCTCTATATATCTGTCTATATCTCTGAGATGAGGTATTATGATTACTTGCATTATTTACATTATTCGGACTGTTATCCTCATCTTCATTGACATATTCACAACGTTTCGGCCGTTGTACGCTCCGTCCTTTTTCCGGTGATTGGAATTTCAAATCGAACCATTTATTTATTCCACCTGGGTAGATTGTCCGAGTTCTTTGTGCCATGCCTCTTCCGGATGTCTCAAGGACACATGGCCCAATGGATAAAGACGTTGGTTAGACCCAAAGAGTCATATGTTCAATACCAGGCCACAGAATTGTTGAACTAAAAACTTGGAGAGTTGAGTTAAAGGGAAATAACCGAAACACCCGGAAGAGACATGCCTCGTAATCATGCAAGTAATCATAATACCTCATCTCAGAGATCCAATTACCTGAAGAAAATCAGAGCGTACAACGGCCGAAACGTTGTGAATATGGCAATGAAGATGAGGATAACAGTCCGAATAATGTAAATAATGCAAGTAATCATAATACCTCATCTCAGAGATATAGACAGATGTATAGAGAGACATAGACATAAAGGCCGGAGCGTAAAACGGCCGAAACGTTGTGAATATGGCAATGAAGATGAGGATAACATTTCGAATAATGTAAATAATGCAAGTAATCATAATACCTCGCCTCAGAGATATAGACAGATATATAGAGAGACATAGACATAAAGGCCGGAGTGTACAACGGCCGAAACGTTGTGAATATGGCAGTGAAGATGAGGATAACAGTCATGTAAATGATGTCAGTAATGACTTTTAGTGAAATATACATGACCAATTAATTTTAATGCGGCGGTAAAATCTTTAACTGTATACGTCAAATAGTTCTTCATTCTTTATTTTTTATTTTATTTTATTTTTTTTTAAATGATTCTTCGCCAATTTCTGTAACATTACGGAATATTTTTCGTATCTTAAGATCAACGGCTTTCGATGCTCTGATGAGCTTTCATGTCCCGGAATTGATATTTATTTACAAATGTCGTTATTGCTGAAATGTTTCCGTTCGTGTTTTTTCTATTCCTTATCTTCTGTTTCCTTTCGCCAAGACGACGACGTCGGATTTTATCGGCGCTGTTTTGCTATTCTTCTGCCGCCTTCTTTCATCTGACGTCTAATTAATCTATCATTTTTTTTTTTCATTCTATTCTGTCTTTTTTTTGTTCTGTAATAAAAGAAAAGGAAGGAAGAATTATCTGCAAAATGTTTGAAGGGTGGGAGGGGAAGGTACAGTAGGGGAAGGGAAAGGCCAGAGAAAATGGCAGCTATGGTTAGTGAATTGAAATGATTTGATAAGAAGAAAAGCAACGAGTAAAGTGGTGGGAGGAGAAAGAAAGAAAGAAAGAAAGAAGAGAGCAAAAAGAAAGAAGGAATAAGAAAAAAGAAAGAAAGAAAGAGAAAAAATAGACAGGATTGACCAAAGTAGAAACGACAGCGATGAAGTAAAATAAATTTGAGAAAAAGAAAAGAGATAAAAATTACAGAGAATAACTGTCATAGAAAGAAAAAGAAAAAAGGATAGAGTGAGTGAGGTGATCAGTAAAGAAAGAAAGAAAGAAAGAAAGAAAGAAAGAATAAGAAGAAAGAAAGAAAGAAAAAAAGAAAGAAAGAAAGAATAAGAAAAAAGAAAGAAAGAATAAGAAAGAAAGAAAGAAAGAATAAGAAGAAAGAAAGAAAGAATAAGAAAGAAAGAAAGAATAAGAAAGAAAGAAAGAAAGAAAGAAAGAATAAGAAGAAAGAAAGAAAGAATAAGAAAGAAAGAAAGAAAGAAAGAAAGAATAAGAAGAAAGAAAGAATAAGAAAGAAAGAAAGAAAGAAAGAATAAGAAGAAAGAAAGAAAGAAAGAAAGAAAGAAAGAATAAGAAGAAAGAAAGAAAAGAAAGAAGAAGAAAGAAAGAAAGAAAGAAAGAAAGAAAGAAAGAAAAAAGAAAAGAAGAAAAGAAAGAAAGAAAGAATAAGAAGAAAGAAAGAAAAAAGAAAGAAAGAAGAAGAAGAAAGAAAGAAAAGAAAGAAAGAATAAGAAAGAAAGAAAGAAAGAAAGAATAAGAAGAAAGAAAGAAAGAATAAGAAAGAAAGAAAGAAAGAAAGAAAGAATAAGAAGAAAGAAAGAAAGAAAGAAAGAATAAGAAGAAAGAAAGAAAGAAAGAAAGAATAAGAAGAAAGAAAGAAAGAAAGAATAAGAAGAAAGAAAGAAAGAAAGAAAGAATAAGAAAGAAATAAAGAAAGAAAGAATAAGAAGAAAGAAAGAAAGAATAAGAAAGAAAGAAAGAAAGAAAGAAAGAAAGAAAGAAAGAAAGAAAGAAAGAAAAAAAGAAAGAAAGAAAGAAAGAAAGAAAGCGAAAATTGTTGGAACGAATTAGTAAAACGAAGAATGACAAAGCATTTTATGGGCTAAAAGCGAAGAAATTCGGTAAAGAATGACGGGAGAAAATGTTTTTTATGTAAAAAAAAAAACAAAAACAAAAAAACAAAAAACGAATTGTTGGGTTATTGAGAAAAGCCGAGAGAGTGAACAGATGCGCATGCGCCGAACCGTGTTCAATTCGAAAGAAGGGGTGACAATGCCAAAAGAAGACAGGGTGGTGGAACAGGATGAAATTGGTTAAGAACAATGTATTTGTGGGAGGAACTTACAAGAAAGATGGGAAGCACATCCCAACCAAGGAGCCTACAGGGAATTACTTCAGGGCTGCACGGATATTTATGCAGCTTCGCCGAATCTAGTTAGAGGCGCGTAGGGGGGGGGTCGTGGCCTAGGAAAAAAATCCGAGACCAAATACCCAAGAAAAGATAATATTTTGGAAATCTGCGGAAGTGTAATAGAAAAAAAAGTGAAGAATTTAAATTTAATTTTGCGGGTTAACTAAAGTCCAAACCCTCACTTTTTTTTTTAATCCCAGGTTCAATACGAGTGACTATTGTTGCTCTATTTATCTATAGAGCACTTACTGCGGGCGCATTTTAAAATTATGCTGAATTCTAGTAATTTCTATGGATCTTGATTTACAGTGTAACCCGGATATAAGAGAGTTCTCGGGGCCGGAGAAGAAGTTTCTTATATCCAGGTTTCTCTTATATCCGGGTTTGGTCTAATTTATATACATTAACACAGGCTCTAATTTGGGACCAGAGAAAATCTCTCTTATATCCGGGTTTCTCTTATATCCGGGTCTCTTATATCCGGGTTATACTGTATATTATTGTTTATTATTGTTATTATTAATGTGTATAAGAGAGAGAGATAGAGATAGAAAGAGACGGAGAGAGAGAGAATAATTTTTAAACAATAAACGGATTTTGAATCCAACATAATACTACAAAAGAGACATTTAAATTTAATGGGTACATGTGTTTCAGTAGACATTAGTTCTGCATAATAATGATTCCAAGAATCTTCACTATAAACTCACATCTTTGTGAATAAGATTTCTTCCTATTTGCCATACATGAATCAACAATTTCATATAGATTCCTAAAATTTACTATGCATATTTACTGGTCACAGTGGTGGGTTAACTTAAAAATATTCTATTTTTCTCGGGGAATAGGAGAGCACTACCTTTTTTAATGTTATGCCGAAAAATGTCAGTAATAATTACCTTTTGTAACCGTTTAGTATAAGGCTATATTTTTTTCTTTTATTTCTAAAGTTCAGACTAAAAAATATATTGGTGCTTTAAAAAGGGAATTTCACAAAGAATTTTCACCTCCAAATACATTTGCGACTTTTCGTAGTATTTCATCACTGGTTTGGTTTGGTATGTTTTAAGGCATATCAACCTCAATTGGTTATTTACTGCCGACAAGATTTTTATTGCTGGTAATAATTTTTTACAAAAATATATTTCTGGTATTAAAATATATTTTTACACGTTTTGTCCGTAGTTTGGTTGTTAACTATTTGCCCCTAGCTGGGATCCTAACAGGTGCTACCACCCCGGGTCAGGGAGGACCTGGGAACACCAGCAAATAAAAGGTGCTTCCACGCTCCTCAAAACCTCTTGATTAGAGGCCTTGCTGTCGGATATAGTTTATCGTCTTACCCATGACGCTTCATCACTGGATTTTTAAAAAGCCATTTAACACCGAGCAAGGGGATAAAGCCACTAGGACTCAAGGAGTTGCTGGAAGTGAAAGAGAATGAGAAAACTTCAGTGAGGAGAAATTAAGAGAAAGGGCAATAAAAGAACAGGTATCAGGAAGTCAGAAGATGTCGATTGGCGTTGCATTTAAATTTGTGATGATATTAGGTGGCAGGGAAGCAAGAAATCATAAGGGAGTTCCACAGGTAAGGAGTGCGAAAGAAGGAACTTTTACAATAGAACTTACGGTTTCATCTCGCTAGTTCAATAGTAAAACAATGAAACCTAAGTGCCAATCTAGTAGGACGCTTAATTCCATGCAGTCGAATTACAAATGAGGAAAGCTCATCTCATATATATATATATATATATATATATATATATTATTTTTAAATTTGTATTCATCGCGGCACAGAAATTAATATGGTTCGAATACAAAACACAAATGATAAATTAAACTTGAAAAATTAAACTTAAAATTTAAATCTCAGTTCCATTTTCAAGCGATGCTGAGAATAACCTTCTAAAAAACTGATTTAATCAATCATTTGGTATACCCCCCCATTCAACCAAATGGTTAGTAGTAACTTAGGACAATTGAAAAACATTTTCCCACAAATAATACAATTAGCAAATTTTTTTATAAAAATATTCTAAAATTAAGTTACAGTTGTACTAAAAATTTAGAAAGGTTTATGAATAAAACATAATCATAAAATCTTGAATAGACACTCGTGCTTGAATCAAAGTAATAGTGATCCTGAAATAAGATTAAATATAATCAAACTTATTAAGTATAACCTAGTGAATATACTTAATATCCACTATTAATAGCACGGCTCGATATTCCATGCAAATCTGTATATATATATATATAAGACATTTTTTATGTTTATACATTCTTTTTATAGATACAAATATTTAAGTAAATGCTCTGTTTATAATAAACAGTATTAACGACATTTACCAGCCTGAATGTACGTCAGGCTATATGACGGTTCCGTAAAGGATACAGGTTCGATTCCTGTCGGAGGACGCATATTTTCTATGAAAATTTCTCGGATATTCAGGCCGGTAAATGTTG
Organism: Acanthosepion pharaonis; assembly: GCA_903632075.3. Lineage (NCBI taxonomy): Eukaryota > Metazoa > Mollusca > Cephalopoda > Sepiida > Sepiidae > Acanthosepion > Acanthosepion pharaonis. The sequence goes on along the minus strand of CAHIKZ030000512.1, from coordinate 384,063 downwards.
TTAATACTGTTTATTATAAATAAAGCATTTACTTAAATATTTGTATCTATAAAAAGAACGTATAAACATAAAAATGTCTTAAAATGATTGTCGGACTTTGTCCATTTCATAATATATATATATATATATATATATATATATATATATATATATGTGTGTGTGTGTGTGTGTGTGTGTGTGTGTGTGTGTGTGTGTTAATCGTTTCACCTCAAGCAAGGCGTCGATGCCGCTAGAACACAAAGGGTTACAAGGAGAGGAAGTGAAAGCGAGTGAGAAGACTGTGAATGGGAAAGATTGTGGAAAGAAAAAAAGGAACGGGTTTCAAGAAAACAGTAGACGGCGATTGACACTGCATTTTAATTTTTGACGACTGTAGTTATCAGGGAAGCAAAAAATCAGAAGGGAATTCCACAGCTTGTGTGATACGGGGCCGCACGGAGTGCCCGCTACAGTTCAATGGAACGAGAAATCGGAGAGTCGAGTTCGAATTCCAGTCGGATTCGTTCCATTCACTTACGCGCCAATACTCTAGGAAAAAGAATGAATCCATCTCTCCCCCAAGCTATGGATTAACTAGCAGAATAGACTGGGTCCTATAGCCTTGCTTGTCAACCAGTCTACCGCAGAAAGAAATGGCAAACGACTACGGGAATATCTTCTACGTAGTCAGTCATGAATCAAAAGAGACACTATCGTTCAATCGTGTATCGCGGACGGCATTTAACTGACCGTCCGTTGTTATCATGGCCGAATAGCAGGACAGACTGGGTCCTATATCCTTGTTTGGCAACCAGTCTACCGCAGAAACAAATGGCAACCTACTGCGGGAATATCTTCTGCCTCGTCAGTCATGAATCAAAAAAGACATGATCACCCAATCGTGTATCACGTATGGCACTTAACTGACCGTCTGTTATCATGCCTGAATTGCAAGATAGACCGCGTATCCTTGCTTTGCAACCAGTCTACCGCAGAAAGAAATGTCAGCCTACTGCGGGAATATCTTCTGCCTGCTCAGTCATGAAGCGAAAGAGACATGATCACCCAATCGTGTATCGTGGATGGCCCTTTAACTGACCGTCCGTTGTTATCATGGCCGAATAGCAGGACAGACTGGGTCCTATATCCTTGTTTGGCAACCAGTCTACCGCAGAAACAAATGGCAACCTACTGCGGGAATATCTTCTGCCTCGTCAGTCATGAATCAAAAAAGACATGATCACCCAATCGTGTATCACGTATGGCACTTAACTGACCGTCTGTTATCATGCCTGAATTGCAAGATAGACCGCGTATCCTTGCTTTGCAACCAGTCTACCGCAGAAAGAAATGTCAGCCTACTGCGGGAATATCTTCTGCCTGCTCAGTCATGAAGCGAAAGAGACATGATCACCCAATCGTGTATCGTGGATGGCCCTTAACTGACCGTCCGTTGTTATCATGGCCGAATAGCAGGACAGACTGGGTCCTATATCCTTGTTTGGCAACCAGTCTACCGCAGAAACAAATGGCAACCTACTGCGGGAATATCTTCTGCCTCGTCAGTCATGAATCAAAAAAGACATGATCGCCCAATCGTGTATCACGTATGGCACTTAACTGACCGTCTGTTATCATGCCTGAATTGCAAGATAGACCGCGTATCCTTGCTTTGCAACCAGTCTACCGCAGAAAGAAATGTCAGCCTACTGCGGGAATATCTTCTGCCTGCTCAGTCATGAATCGAATGAGACATGATCACCCAATCGTGTATCGTGGATGGCCCTTAACTGACCGTCCGTTGTTATCATGGCCGAATAGCAGGACAGACTGGGTCCTATATCCTTGTTTTGCAACCAGTCTACCGCAGAAACAAATGGCAACCTACTGCGGGAATATCTTCAGCCTCCTCAGTCATGAATCGAAAGAGACATGATCTTCCAAGCGTTTATCACGAATGACACTTGACTGGCTGTGGTAAGACAGGAAAATTTCTTTAGAAACAAAGAAAACATTGATGAACTGTTATGTAATATCAATCAACTTGTAAGGCAGTAAATGCTAGATAAAAAGAAAATTGGAGACAACAAAAATGTGATTCTACAGAAGGATGCTGGGAATTGCCTGGACGGTGCACATAAGCAACTAAGAAATCTTAATGAAAATGATGATAAAAAAACAGAAATAGACAGCTGGAATTTCTTGGACATATAACCAGGAAGGAAAGCTTGGAGAATTTAATACGCACATCATATCGGGTGTCAAAGAGGACAGGTCAAAACAACGGGTTACCTACTTTGTGTAAAGTGATGGCGGAAGGGGGCGGAAATTTTGGCAAAGAGACAAGAGTTGTTAAGGGCTACAAGTGAAAGGAGATTGTGGAGAGCCACGATCGCCCTCGTCCTGAAAAAAACACGGTACATAGATGAAGATAGACAATGAACCTACTATACATTACAAAAGGAATGCGAGAAGAAAGTAGCAATTCTCTACATACAACGTGTGAAAGCACGTGCGATACCCTGCCCTCGTGAGCCGCCAACCAAGGGAGGTAACACAGTTCCGGTGGCGAAGGCGGTACTGCCACCCCTGGCGCTACCAGCAGATTTTGCCACCGGACAGGGTATTGTTTTGTGTGTCAGTCTTCTTTTTTTTTTCTTTTTTTTTTTTGTCAAGTCATGACAGTACATTTTTCAAAAGAACAAGGAAACAACTGGACAACAATTGGTCATTATGAACAAAGAACAAAAAGCTTTTAAAGGCGAATATTTAACGGGGCGGTGAATTCGTTTTTTATTTATTCAATTCATTGAAATTATCTTTTATGGCAATCGTGACATGAAAAAATTTGTGCGTTTAGGTTACATAAGAAATCACACGCGTGCTTGGATAGTAATTCAAAATTCAAAAGACGCACACGCACACTCGTAAGATCGTGTACACACACACGCAGGCACACAGGCCAATTTAGGACAATGGATGATAGTGACCTCGTAGGCAGAGTAAAAATATATAAGCGTGCTTTGTTTTTGAGATACAGAATTTCTCTATCTGTCTCTCGATCTTTCTCTCATTAGATAGATAGATAGATAGATAGATAGATATGAACAGCCTGAGATATATATGAACAGACTGTGATAGATATGAACAGACTGAGATAGATAGATAGATAGATAGATAGATAGATAGATAGATAGATAGATAGATGAAGAGGATTCTTGAGGCAACAGAGATGTAGCTCTACAGAAGGATGCTGAGAATAGCATGGACTGAAACTGTGAGTAATGAAGAAGCTTTAAGAAAAATGAAAACAAAAGGACACTTATACTTAGAATCAAAAAGGGACATCTGAGATTTCTTGGACATATAATGAGGAAAGAAGGTTTGGTGAATTTGACACTCACGGGACATATTGAAGACACGAGGGACAGAGGGAAAATAGCGAGTAACCTGCCTAGGAAGCTTGTGTAAATGGAAGTCGGATTGATTAGTGAGAAGGATAATAAAAAAGCAAACATTACTATGTACTACAAAGAATAGGAGGTCGTGAAGAGCCACGATCTCCCACGTACAGAAGTGGATTATTCTTCCAGTTTCTTTACAGATTTTCACTTCTAATTTTTCTAGACGCCTAAAAGAGGAATTCATTTTTGCCAAGTTTGTTGTAATTAGAATGTAGCATTTTTATCTCTATGTCAATTTTATCTATTAATTTTAATTTGTTGATATTTTAATGACCCCCCCCCCCACAAGATTTACACAACAACTCAACCGTGAAGGGACGTTTATTGCTTAAAAAATCACCCCAACATATTACGCCATCCCCCCACTGCTACTTTCTAAATAACAATATTTGATTATTTACATGAGGGTTTTAACTATCAGGTTCGTCCAATGTAGCTCAACATTCATCAGTAAAAATACTGTTGAGAAATCAGATTTCAGATACTTCTCCTAACTTAGATGTTTCACTTTTGTAGTGTTTGCTCAAAATTGTTAGTGCGATTGCTTTCATGCCTTTAAACAATATTTTTAACCCAATAACGCCCACCGTCCCAAAATGGGACAGTGTGCCTTACTAGAAATATAAACGTACATTTGCTATGAATATTAACGTATATTTACTGGGAATATAAATGTATATTTACTACGAATATAAATGTATATTTACTGCTATTATAAACGTATAATTAATATCGCATTTAATGATGAGCCTTAAAGGTGATTTTCTAAACATAGCTGGGATATGGCACAAGGCCAGAAGAATGAAGCATTACATTGAGGATCGAACTCACGACTGAGTCGTAATTAATCTATCGAGGCAAGATAGCCATTACACCATGTCGAAGTGGCCGCCATTGGCATTTAATGCTTCGTTATTCCGTATCCTTTCTCTCTGTTCACATTCGCAACGCCAAATATTTTCCTACTGGAAAATCCACATTTATTGCTACTCTTTAATTTTTCTGAAATGTTTTTTCCTTTCTTTCTTTTTTACAACACATGCCAATCTTTATATGTCTGAAATACTTATTTATAGGGTTGCCATGTTTGTAAAAATATCAGTTTTGCTCTTGAGCCGTTGAAACTGCAACATTGTGGGCAACTGACGAGTACCTCAACAATCAATTGGTCATTTCAATCCCACGATGGTCTTCAGATCTTAACGCCTGTTTTATGCTGTACTTAATTCGAATGAGGAGGAGGCCCCGTGGAGTAGTGGATAGCCGCTCGGATTGAGGAATCGGAGTGCCGAGTTCGAATTCCAGTTAAATCCATTATACCCTTGGAAAGGTATGAATCCTCTTCTCCCCTAAGCTATGGGTAAAATAGCGGGACAGACAAGGTTTTCATAGCCTTGGATGGCAACTGGTCTACCGCAGAAAGAAATGGCAACCTACTGCGGGGAAAAAATCTGTTTCGTCATTGAAAGATACATGATCGCCTAAACGTGTATCCCTCATTGCACATAACTGACTATTTCGAATATTTTATGAATTACTCCACCCATTCCAAGAACTGCATTTTTTGATTCGACCCCACCTGAAAAAGAGAAAATCCAAAATGAAGAACATCGGTGTATGTAAATTAGTTTTTTTTTTTTTTCTATTATCTCATTCCTCTGCTCTTCTTTCATCTGAGTCTTCTCATTCTAACCCTTATCCCTTTCAATCTTGCCTGTTTACGTGGTTATAGAGTTGTTATATAAACATGGATTAACTTCATATACGTAAACGTAATCCATAAATATTTCCGACTGCAAATTGTCTTTTATCTTTCTTCTACTCTGTCTCCTCTAAAACAGTCTTACATATCTTATGCACCGTTTCATGCCTTTCAGTCTTTGTTTCGTAATATGTGAATAGACGGGTGTTGGATTTCGAAACGTAGCTTAGATGTGGCACAAGGCCGAAAGTATGGGGCACCCAGCGAGGATCGAACTCGCTATTCAGTTGTAATTGATTTAGCGAGACAAACTTGCTAACGATTGCACCGCGTCGAAGAGTCGAGTGATTTTCTAAGCGTAGAATAGATGTGGCACAAGGCCGAAAGTGCGGGGCACCCAGTGAGGATCGAACTCACTACTCACTCGTAATTGATCTAGCGAGGCAAGTTTGCTAATATTGCACCTTGTCGACATGCCCAAAGTGATTTTCTAAGCGTATCTTAGTTGTGGCCGAAAGTGTGGGGCACCCAGTGCGGATCGAACTCACTCGTAATTTATCTAGATAGAGAGGTGATGCTGAAAAGTTCTCGTCTCGACCCAATTCCTGTCGGAGGACAAAGATTTTCTATGAAAATTTCTCGGACATTCAGGCCGGTAAATGTTGTTTATTATAAAATAGAGCATTTACTTAAATATTTTTTATGTATAAACATAAAATGTCTTAAAATAATTGTCGGACTTTTGTCTATTTCATAATCTATATATACGCGGTATTGATATATATATATATATATATATATATATATATATATATATATATATATATATATATATATATATATATATACTGAAAGTGCTTAATATCCGTGATAGACCTAATATATTCAGTTGCAAGGATAGTATTTTGTAACCCGGGTTTCACGCTTTTGCGATCATCGGGCAAACGCAAAAGTGTGAAACCCGGGGTTACAAACTAAAATCCATGCAACCGAATATATATATATATATATATATATATATATATATATATATATATATATTGTCATCCACAGACAGACTGTTTCGCTGTATCACAGCTCATCAGTGTGGTTAAACATCCGATTGCCTCAAGCCATAGATTTAGATTTCGGTAGCAATCTTTCTTTTATACATGGTTCATTATATGTGACGTAGAAGGAACATTTTATCAGTTTTTATTTAGTTTTTCTAAGTTCTTACAGTTTTTTAAAGGGGGGGAGGCAAGAGTGTGCAGAAACTAACCGTATGGGTTATTGTCCCAAGCGCTTTCGGACAATTCATCAGCCATTTTCGTTATTAGTACATTTTCCTATGTTTATGTCCTATGAGTGTCATATTCTCCAAGTCTTCTTTTCTTATTATGTCTCCTAACATTTTCAACTGTTTTTTTTTTCTGATTCTAAATAAATGCGCCCTTTTCGTTTTCATTTTCCATAAGCCTTCCTCATTGACTACATGTTCAGTCTATGGTATTCTCAGCATCCTTCTGTAGATCCACATTTATCTTGCCTCAAGTCCTTTCTTTATCGGTTTAAAGTCATTGCTCGCCATTTAATTTTTTAAATATTAGCTTCTAAAAATTTTATCTTAGTTTTATATGCAGTAAACGTCTGTAAGCCTGTTAAACAGAAAATAAAAACAAGCAAAAATTAAAATGAAAAATATGTAGTATTTAAACATTAAAACAAAAAATAGATGCAATTAACTTAAGTAGCTGTGTAAAAAAAGCATTTATTTGTGTAAGTAAAAACGCATAACCATTATCATTATGTAAGTAAAAGTATTCAAAAGTTAATGTAAGGGAATTAATATTTCAAATCTAAGTAAAAATATTAATTTTAGGATAAAATTAGATAAAAAAAAAAAAAGTGAACCAAAAATGCTTAGAACTGATTTAGCCACCCCCTACTCATTTTAACATTTGATGTACAGTGTAACCCGGATATAAGAGACCCGGATATAAGAGAAACCCGGATATAAGAGAGATTTTCTCTGGTCCCAAATTAGAGCCTGTGTTAATGTATATAAATTAGACCAAACCCGGATATAAGAGAAACCCGGATATAAGAGACTTCGTCTCCGGTCCCGACAACTCTCTTATATCCGGGTTACACTGGTACAAGTTACAACTTACAACCCAATGTTTTTATTTTTTTCCAAAAGTTAGGCAACATTTTTCAACGAAAACAATTTGCGATATTTCAGCCATTTTAATACATCCATAAAATATTTGCTACTTGAAAACTGTATATAGTCAGGTCCGTAGCAGAGACAAATGATTTATTTATTTTTTTTTTTTTTAGCGGTGGGTGTCAAAATATTTTGAATTTAGCCTTTTAAGTTTAAGTTATCAAATGCCGCCAACATTTATTAAAATGTCCAGTAACCTCCTTGCTTTGATAGTATTTTTTCTTTCTTGTATTTCATACTTTATTAAAAATAAAAACATGTACATATAATTGGTAAAAAAAAACAAATTGTGAGGGGTCGTGAGGATAGTATTCCCAAGTTTATAATCAATAAAATCACTACCTTAACTAGGAGTACCACTACAACTACTAAGTGGCAATTACTACTATGTGTTGTTGTTGGTCAACATGCGATGTCGAAGAGGGAGAACAAAAAGTTATCGGCAAGTTTCCCTTTCACGAAAACATGAAAGTTGGATGTAAAACGGAGTCGTCTTTACTGTTACTACTGCTACACGAGCAGATTTGGAAATACAGAGTGAAAAGTTAGGGTCGACCGATCGAGAAACTCACTTAGGAAAAAGAAAACAAAACCTGATCGTCTATTTTTTTTTTTTTTTTTTTGCAAGTTAAATATCTTCCTTCAAAATAGCAACAGAAAAAAAGGACTAAACTGGCTTAGAACGAGAAAATCAACAGAAAGGAAAGAAAAAAAGAAAAGAAAAGAAAAAGTTCATTCATCTACTTGCTAACAATTACAGCAAAAAGAAAAAAAATAAAAATAAAAAAAAAAGAAGGCGAAACATTCACGTACCCCGAATGATTAGTACGAGGAGTGCCAATTTCTACTATTCCGACTACTACTACTAACTACTGCTACAAACATTTGCTTATTCTTCTCGTGTGTAGGGGAAAAGAGACCTGTTCTTAACGTGATCGGGGCCTCTCGCATCTGGCTCCTGGATGGTACCGATACGCCTGTGCGTGCACACACATCCACACACAATCATGTGGTGGACTGAGGCAATGCCTCGCAGGGAATTTTTTCAAAACTGGAATTCTCAAAAGCTAAATGTCACCTGAATGGACGAGGTAGAAACGAATGGGAGGTGCCCATATGCACATAGGATCAACTTTTCTTCCGAGCAGTTTACGCTAAATTCCGAGGATATAAAACGTCTTCATCATTTCTGCACTTTAAACAGTTATATACAATTAAAACAAACCCACTTTAAATCTTAGTTATATGATTGTTTTATTTAATATAATCAAATCTTTATTAGATGTACGCTTTCTTTATATAAATAGTTATTTTACCCTCTACCTTGAGTGGCTCTTGGGGCTTGTATAAAAACTTACGAGATCATTAAATTATTTATTCTATCCATTGTTACTGTATATAGACATCAGGAAATCCATCAGAAAATAAACATTCCGAAATTCCTCATCAAATTGAAATCCCATAGAAAATAGAGGGTGTGTTGCTTTTATTCATCTTTTGAGACAGAAATCGAATTTTAAAATAATAACAAAAATTACATTTTTTTATTGAATTCATGGCACTTCTAAATTTTAAATTCATCCCTTTTTTATTTGCGTTGAAATAATATTTATAGTTAATTTCTTTTTAAACAGAAATAGTCCCCAAAAGATACGTGTTTTACTTTTTTTAATTGCTTCATAAATACCTTATTTTAATTTAAAAAAGATATCTAAAAAAAAACGAAATCATACTGTATCAGTCACTTTATTCGACTACACAAATCGATAGCAGAAAACTTTATAACTTCTACAACAGCCAATGGTAACAATCATCTCCTTAAAGTTAAACTACACACAACTCTGTCGACAAACAGGCGTTGTTCGATGCTAATAAAAACAAAAGAAGATAGATATTTAATCTGTTCTGTAAAACTAAAAAGCACAAGAAAAATAATTAAAAAACATGTAATCGAAATAGTTTCATCATGTTTCAGTTTCAATAAATAAACTAAAAAACAATCTGTTTTTTTTTGCAAAGTGCTTAAAATGATCAAATGAAAGCATTACGCAATTTGAAGCTTTTAAATGACACAGACAAAAAACATGTTTAGTTTATTTCCCAAACAACAGAAACACAGTCACTTCAGGAATGGATGAGTCAACAATGTTCCTAATTTGACGTAAGAAAACATCACGTCTTGTTTTAAACAGCTTTAACTCAATGAATTATCGCAAATATTTAAATATTGTCTACCTGTGTCTCTATCATCATCACCTTAATTTTTTTTAAAGAAATCATTATTTTATGAAAACATTGTAAATTACTTCACATCAACGACTATTTATTATTGGATAAATTTAAAATGTATTTATATTAAATAACACACACATCACTTTTTGTCTAAAACGTAATCCAAATCCCTTCTTTTTTCTAATCTTTAATAAAGTAAAATCTTCAAGTTGTTATTGTTTATCGTCAACTAAAAAATGCAATTGAAAGAAGAACACAAAAAGCATAAATATTTTTCTGAAATGTTTGTAACGGACAAGGAGGATTGGAATAATTTGACAAGTCGAGCGAGAAATACTTTTTATTACGGACATTGACGGCATTATCTGGGAAAAAACCTCCACTTGAAGACAATTTTGTAAAGGATATAAAAAAACAAAAACTTTCAATGGAAGTCAGTTGTGTGAACACCTGGTATTAATTAAACTTGGACTTCATTTTTTTTTTTTAATTCCAAAACTTGCGGAATGGGAGAGACTTGCCGAAAATTTTGAGGTTAGTAGAAAACGGATTACAAGCGGATATGTCACTGTGTTTATTATTTACGTGTGCATGCGTTTTGAATGTGTCAGTGTGTGCATGTAGGTCAGGAAACAACGAAATCTGCCGCAGATGGAATGCCACCCCCAATCAGTGCGGCTTAAAAGAGGGTGCGTACAATCAGGGAAAAAAAAGTGTTTATTATGAGTTGTGTGCAAAAAAGAAATATACATTATTAATTGTGGATAGTTTGTAATTAACAATTGACGTCATATCCCTAGACACGTGTTTGAGTTGCTATCCTTGCCTTTTTATTTTCTTAAACAGTTAATTAAATGACTATGTACCGGCCTAAATCGAAACCTCCTACGATACAAAAGCACATAAAGACATTTTTATTTTCTGTTTATTCTTTTTATAAAAATGTCTTAAAATAATTGTCGGACTTTGTCCATTTCATATGTGTGTGTGTGTGTGTGTGTGTGTGTGTGTGTGTGTGTGTGTGTGTGTGTGTGTGTGTGTGTGATAAAATGAACGTAAAAGAAAACTTAGCTGTTTCATCCTCTGATAGACTTTATGAAGGCAAATGTAAGGATTTTATTATAAACAAAAGTAAAAATTTTGTTAGTTTTACTTTTGTTTATAAATATCTAGAGAATGTAAATTAAAAATCCTTACGTTAGCTTTGATAAAGTTCAGCCAAGGTTGAAACGCGTCGGCTAAGATAAGTTTTATTTTTATTTTTATTCATATATAAGATAAGTTTTCATTTTATTTTTATTCATATGTTTGCAGCAACATTTATTTTTAACATGTTTCGTTTTGAAGATGACAGACAACGAGAATTTAATTAATTTTATTATCAGCGTTATGTTTAGTGGGTACAGATGCCCGAGTAAGCATTCTTGTTTTTTAAACAGAGACATTAATGTCTACCGGCCTATACTTCAAAAGTTTTATCAAGGGAAATGTACAACTCGAGAATCGAAGTTTTATCCACTTTTTCACTCAGGCAATTACTTTAAACTAAAGTTAAGTTTATTTCTTTAAGCGTGTATGTATGTATATATATATAGTGAGAACGAATAGAGTACAATTCCAATCTTCGTAACATTTAATTTAAAAGAGGGCTCAATACAAAGCAGAGAAATATTATTTATTTTATGATATTACATCATTAATATGTCAAAAAACGCTACACAATGACAATTAGCGCTTTTTTTACATGTTTTTAATGTCATATCCTGAAATAACGTATGTGTGCGTGTGTGTGTGGATCTAAAAAAGTAATGGACTTTTTATTTATTAATCCGACAGATTTTATCACTTTTAAACGTTATTTTAATGGTTACCCATATCTGAGTAGACGCTCCGTTTATTTATTAAACAATATATTTATTTATTTTCGTCTACCGGCCTGAATATTTGAGAAATCTTATTCAACAAAAATATGAGCTCACCTGCCAGGGATGCAGTTTCGAATCCTACCGTAGAGCATATATTTTTCTTGAATAAAACTTCTCGAATATTCAGGCCAGTAGACGAAAATAAATAAATAAATAAATATACTGTTTAAACAGAGCGTCTACTCAAATACAAGAATCCGCTATAAAATAATGCGTATTTTATATATATTGTTAAAATTATATTTACTAGAGAGGCTACTTGGACGTGATGCAATGGTTAGCAATTACAACTGAATAGTTAGTTATATCCTCATTGGGTGCTCCTTACATTTGGCCTTGTGCCGCATGTAAGCTACGCTGACTAAATCGCTTTATATACTGCGGAAGAATGCTCAATGTCGGAGAGAAATAAACCGTATGGGCATAGAAATCAACACAGTATGGCGACTGGCAGTTTCAAACTTTAAGCGAGCTTAAATTATGCTTTTATTTATTTATTTATTTATTTTGTAAATTTATGATATCGTGGGGGGGCGGATTTAAAAGAATCTGTCAAAAATTTCATAGGCTTTCTTATGATTAACGAAACGTGAAATTCTGTCGAAACAGATTAAATTAAACAAATTTGCATTTTACCACCAACTACATTTGATCCCGGATTACAAAATTTCCGTTTTCTATATTATTGAGCACTGACTTTACCGATACTCCAACCATTATCGATCTTTAACCAATTTCAGTTCTGAGAAACGAAATATTTCCAGTGATAATGAAAAATGATGATCAACCAATCAATTTTACAATTAAACTTGTCAGTAAATTTTTTCTTGTGTCTTCAAACTCAATAACATACTTATGCAATAATGCAGTTATATATATGTGTGCGTGTGTGTATGTATGTGTGTGTCTGAACACGGCCACAACATACTGACCGTGTTTGTAAAAATAAACAAACCGTCCCATGATTATAGATAAACATATATAAAAATCTACATATTCAGTTAAAGAAAAATCATCCTTGATAATAGGTAAAAGAATAGCCGAAAGCGTTTGGATATATGGGAACATTTCGGCAGTTTTTACACACTTTTTGGTCAGAAAAGAAAACGAACACAAAAAATAAAATTGAATAATAGCAGTAACCTGTCAGTGGACTTTAATTAAACTTGTATAAAAGAACGATTGCTGCCAAATACACAAACACACACACACACAGAAGACATATACACACACACACACGCACACATACACACAGACACACATATGAAGAAATATAGTTTTATTTATGGGATAAAGTGCTCAATATCAGAGATAGAGCGTATGTAAATATAAAAGTAAACACTGAAGTCAACACTCAGAGGCGACAGGCTGTTTCATGCTAGATGCTATCGTCAGGCCTATATATATATATATATATATATATATATATATATATATATATATATTATATCTGTGTGTGTGTGTGTGTGCAAACAAATAAAATTAAACGTTTACTTATCTGTTGGCAGAATAGTATGAAATCATCATGTGACCTAAATGATGAAATTTGTTTATCAAGACCATAATGAGTGAATATTATTGAAACTTAATGCGCTGACAGACAAGATGAAAATAGACTTTTATTGTTAAATGTTTTATCTCTTGATATTGAGCGCTCTAATTATAAAGACTGCTCGCCCTAAAAGCGTTATCTTCATGAATGCGCCACAAAACCCCACCCCACCCCCACCGGTTTTTGATTTGTTGTTGTTTTTTAAACATAATACTTCTTTTATATAATTGCATTGATAAAGTCCATCAAAGGACGAAATGCGTTGTTAAAAAAATTATTTTTCCTTTTGTTATTATTCAGATATATAGTTTCGACCATTTTGCCTTCTGGCCTTCGTCAGGTGTATGTCGATCCGTTTGAGCCACAGGATAATAATTCCAAACTGAACACGTTATTTAAGCTACGGGGGAAGAAACCCTGATGTTTCTTCAGAGTTTAGATAGATAGACAGGAACATGCTGAGATAGATAGATAGATAGATAGATAGATAGATAGATAGATAGATAGATAGATAGATAGATAGATAGATAGATAGATATGAAAAGGACTGAGATAGATAGATAGATAGATAGATAGATAGATAGATAGATAGATAGATAGATAGATATGAAAAGGACTGAGATAGATAGATAGATAGATAGATAGATAGATAGATAGATTATAAATCAGCCAAAATAGATAGAGAGATAGATAGATAAAATATAAATCAGCCAAGATAGATAGATAGATAGATAGATAGATGATGGATGTACCTCAAAATAGAAATAAAAAAAAATTCTACCTTATCGTGAGTAGATTATAATTTAAAACTTTAATATTTGCGGTATATTATATTTTATTACAACACATTAGAATTTATAGTATATAATTATCATAATCTACGTGACTTGATGTCATGTAACACTCCATCACTCTTTTCTTAAAACCTTTTTTAGCTTTTGAAATTCTTCTTTCGCTAGTTTAATGCCTCTTCGGATTTCGGTGTCGCGTTTTGTATCAT
>CAHIKZ030000512.1:270000-367500 GCA_903632075.3 Acanthosepion pharaonis | reverse complement strand
CTCATCAACAGTCGATGCCAGTAATCGTTTATAATATGAGCTGCGGCTTGAGGCAATTCACTTGTTCAGTTTGGCCTCCTTCCGACACTCAAAAGCAACATCACCGACACATCTGACTTTTGAACAGCATCGACAACGCACAAGCACCATATTCAGAACTAACTGATTATTGTTCGGTTCATCTCATTGCCTATGCACACCATTTCAGTATTTACATTGGAGTTTTAGTATACATTTTGTTACATTGTTTCTGACCAACCCCACCCCGTCTGCGGCTAGAAAATACCTATTAAAGACGCCCGCTCAACCAATAAAGTTTATACTGCAACTATACTGAGAAGACATTAGTTACACATTCTGGGAGTGACTGCATAATATGGTGTGATCAGAGTTTTTGAACAAGGCGAACACCCACAGACCCTCGGCCACTATGACTTCGCAAAGTAAGATATATTCACTACTTGAAATCTTTGAAACAAAAATTTTAAATGAACATTTCAATCATAAATTAGTTTGTTATAGTTAGAGAAAGCTTTACAAATAGATGCCAACTTGTTGAAGGCCAAGTAAAATGCAAGTTTCAAACAGTTTTCTGCACTATGTAAGACGATATTCCTAAACAGAACGATTTTTGATATGAAAATTAAAACAATCCTTAAATAAAAGAACTATAATGAGGGACAGTTAATTAATGATATAAACTTTATTTTTTTAAATCAATATGCAAATGAGTTAAACCTGAAGAGTCATATTGTCTATAAGTAGATAATATATAATACAAATATTAAGCTCGTAAACTAATGCTGGGGATTTTAATCTCGGACTTCGTGGGAAAATTGAGTTCCAGTTTATTCATATAGCTTTTTTACTTAATTATCGATTACGTTTCTCTAACTCTTCAAGTGTTGAATGTATAACTAATTCTAATTTCCATCCCATAATTTGACTATATTAATTTTGTCTTATGAATTGTCTCCTGTTCTGTTGCCCATGAAATAAAGATAATTGTTTGTAGGGAAAACAAATCGTCTTTAAATTAAGTGGTAGCAGAAGAATTATCGTTGAACTTTTAAAAGGTAAGCTTGCATATTAATGCATTACTTAAATGCAGCGATCAATTTTGAGTTCTTCTGTACTTTATTGATGCCTATCACATCTACCCCTCCCTAGCTATTGTGATGATGTCCAAACCAAGAGTCCTCCATAGGAGCTAGCTTAAAATTTTAAGCTAGCTAAAATTTTGATCTAGCTGCGATTTTTGGATACAAAATGAAAATAAGTGTTACTCCGCTTGAGCCATGAAAGCAGCGATAATGGCTAGTATAATGTATTAATATATATTTTTAATCTCACATAATCTGGCAACCTTGAATCTGAGTTCAAAGAAAATCATTCCTGCTACTAACTTTTCTAGGGCTTTTGAATGAGCTATGAATCATTGAAATCGGACCAGTGGGAACGGAGGAGATACTTGGACACACACACGCACAAACACACATACATACACTGTACTTTATATATATATATATATATATATATATATATATATATATATATATATATATATATATTAGGCAAATGAATGGAAAAGTGTGAAAACTATGAGTAATGTGTTTCGTCACCTGGAAAGAGATTATCAATAAAGTAAGTGTTTTTTTGTTTTTTTTAGGGAGGGGGTATATGCAGAAAAAAGGAGAGAGAATATAAATATCCAAGCGTTCATTTTAATTAAACATCGACAGGAAACGCTGACGTTATTGGAACGCACAAATTTGAAATTTAAAAATTTAAAGATATATATATATATTTTCTAAAAAAAACACATTACATCCAAAAAAGTTTGCGGCACCTCTCTTCTGTTTAATATACATACTTTTCTCTCGTTGGAACCACTACAACCTTTTTTCTTATATATATATATATATATATATATATATATATATATATATATATATATATATATATATATATATATATATATATATTGTCCGGTGTTTCTGGGTATGTATTCTTATCGATTTTATTTTGTTTTTCTATATTTTTGTCACTTTTGTCTTTCATTTGCCTAAACATTGTTCAGCTATATGGAGAATTATATACAGAGAAAGAGATAAGTTGTTTCTCTGTACGTTATATTTACTGGAGTCGACATTGCCTTTTTTAAACACTGTAAATTTACGTCTACTGACCATTGGTAGTCTTAATAAAATATATATATATATATATATATATATATATATATATATATATATATATATATATGAAGAAATATAGTTTTAAGGTGTGCTATATTTATTAGATAAAGTGCTCAATATCAGAGATAGAGCGTATGTAAATATAAATATAAAAGTGAACATTGAAGTCAATACTCAGAGGCGACAGGCTGTTTCATGCTAGACGCAATCGTCAGGACTCAACTTATATATATATATATATATATATATATATATATATATATATGTATGTATGCATGTTTCATTAAAAACGACAGACAAGGTACTACAGTTAAGCTTTTTATTTAATTTTTCTTGTGTTCTGACAAGAGCTTTCTTTTCTGGACAAAGGGTGTATAAGAACTGTCCAAATGTTTTATATTTCCGAGCGCTTTCGGCTATACCTTTAGCCATTATCAAGGATGATTCGATTTTTTAGCTTGAGTGTGTGCGTTATGTGTATGTCTTTGTGTATGGTAGGGATGTTATTAATTTCCGAATACGGTTAGCACATTGTGGCCTTGTTCGTAGTTAATATTGTTAAGAGTTTGCTTTTTTTTATTATTAAAGCTTGCATTATTTCTAGTCTTTTTTTTTTGCAGGTAGATGCAGTTAATATATTTGTGTTTTCTACTAGTATGTTTCTAATGGAGTCTGGTAAATTTGTGTGTGTTTAAATGGGTTCTGATGGAGCTGTAATCAGATAGGTGTAACGTAAGACGTCTGGTAAAGGTATAGCCGAAAGCGCTCGGAAATATAAAACATTTGGACAGTTCTTACACACCCTTTGTCCAGAAAAGAAAGCTGTTGTTAGAACACAAGAAAAATTAAATAAAAAGCTTAACCGTAGTACCTTGTCTGTCGTTTTTAATGAAACATGCATAAAGGAAGGATTGCTAAATATAAAATATATATATATATATATATATATATATATATATATATATATATTCCCAAATATATATCGTTATTACTTCAAACATTATTTTAGTGGATAACCGTATTTGAGTAGACGTCCTGTTTTATTTTAAACAGTGTTTATTTCGTCTAAAGAAAACATATTAAGAATTGATTGATTTTTTATTTCACATATTTTAATTACTTCAAACATTTTCAGTGGCTACCCGTATTTGAGTAAACGCTCCGTTTATATTAAACACTATTTATTTCGTCTACCGACCAGCACACTACAAAAAAAAAAATAAATAAAAAATAAATGGTTCGAATCCGACGGAGAGTACATTTTCTTTAATAAGTTTTCTTGTATTGGCAGGCCGGTAAATGAAATAGTGTTTAAAATAAAACGAAACGTCTACTATATGGTTATCCACTAAAAATAACCAAATAAATTATATATATATATATATATATATATATATGTGTGTGTGTGTGTGTGTGTGTGTGTGTCGTTTTCCCAAATATATACTGGTTGTAATAGCAAAATTGTCCAATTATTAGATTAAGCTCTGAAACATTGTATTTTAGAAACGATTAAAGATATCTTACTGGAATTCTCCGAGGTTTTTATAGCACTATTGGACTCTACTTTGAGTAATAAGAATCTATAATTTCTCTCCAAGCTTAACAGAAGAATCGTGATGAAATCGATCATAAACGAAAATCACATATTCATCATTAATTAATCATAGCTAAGGATCGGAAACTCATGAAGAATTGAAATAAAGTTTAAACATATATATATATATATATTATTCAAGGAATATTTTCCAACTTCTTCAAGATGATCTTGTAACTTTTGTCTTGAAGTAACAAGTAGCCTCACATGTTTCACGTACGATTTCATTTTCAAGTCTTTTTTCACTGCTCTTTTGACTGTTATAAGTAAAAACTCCTCTCATGTGCCAAGCGTCTTATGGATTGAGTTGGATCTTTTCTAATTGATCTCTTTATCTCTTCTTGTTGTGCCACCCTGATCCAGTTTACCTCTCTCCTGTTCCCTCTTTTTAAAAATTATTCACCGTTCTCTTGATGGTTCTTGAATGGATTTTGAAGATGGAAGAGTATGAATGGTACCACTATTACTGAAGGCCTAAATAATCTTTTTCCTCTTACCATTTCTCATTTGAGAAGACCGTCGGTCTGACACAAAACAATTTTAACCTGCTATCTTTTTAGCTGAATAACTCAAGGGGCTTTTCAAGAATTGTTACGACAAATGGTGCCAAGATGGATAAACGTCTTATCTGAAAACCTGCAAAAAAGAAACTCAATTAGTTTAGTGTTTATTTTAGATATTAAAGATCTTTTAGACTGGAAAACTATGCTGTGACACCCGGTATATATATATATATATATATATATATATATATATATATATATATATATATATATAAGGCTCAAACACTAATATTCCATGGTTATAATTTATTACATTGGAATCGTAATCGCGATCCAATTCATCAGACCTACAAATTCCTCTGCCCTAGACCTGAACATTGAGTTCTACCTGGATTCTATCCTCTGGGGAATTTATATATATATATATATATATATATATATATATATATATATATATATGTGTGTGTGTGTGTGTGTGTATGTATGTATACTGACCACTAATATCTATCTATCTATCTATTATATATATATATATATATATATATATATATATATATACAGAGAGAGAGAGAGAAAGAGAGAGAGAGAGAAAGAACTGTGTGTTTGATATATGTAGATATATAAATTGCAGAAGCATAAATGGTACTTACCATGTTTGATTGGCTGGAGAGTACCCCAACTCCTCAAAACATATCTGTCATGTTTTACATAGGACGTCGATATTTCTTAGAGGGAAATGTTTACACCAGACGCCGTACACTTCCAGTACTTGAGATTAGCTTGCCTCTATAAAACCTTCATATTAAATGTAAATAATAGGAGAGTTTATATCCAAAGTTAAGATAGAAGTGGTCGCCTAATGTTTACCAAAACTTTGAGATTTGCACTTGCTCTTCTCTTAACAGCATGACATTGTAATGTTAAATTTAATTTAGGCAGCATTCAACATAACATCAGATCGTCTAAATAACACGAGTCTGTAAAATATACCTGCGACTGAAAAACATTTACTTGTGAATTTAGATTAAACAACCCTGTTATAACAAATACATTATATATATATATATATATATATATATATATATATATATATATATATATATTTTTAGGATATTACATCGAGAACATGTCAAAACGATACACAATTGTACAATTACCTGATATAAATATACATATATATATACACAAACATATATATATATATATATATATATATATATATATACATACATACATATATCTGAAATATATACATACATATGTATATATACTATATATACATACATACATATGTGTATATAGATAGATAGATAGATAGATAGATAGATAGATAGATAATATTAGTGCTAAATATACACATACATATGCAATCATATATCTAAAATATATAAATATATATACATACATACAAATACATATATATTTAATAAATATATGATCCTACAGAGGATACAATCCAGGTAGAACTCAATATTAGTGTTTAAGCCTTTTCATCATATATATATATATATATATATATATATATATATATATATATATATATATATATATAAAAATGCAGGCAATGAGTAGGACGGATCGAGAACAATTCCAAGGTACCCAGGTAACGATTATTACGTGTTTTTTTTATGTGTGTGTATTGTATATATATATGTAGTATCCTAATATATATATATATATATATATATATATTATATATAATATCCTAATACACCATCTGTTCTTTATCTTTCTTAACACATATATTTAAAGAAATATAGTATTAAGGTGTGCTATATTTATTGAATAAAGTGCTTAATATCAGAGGTATAGCCTATGTAATTATGAATATAAAAGTGAACATTGAAGAACGCATGTTTTTTTTGTTTTTAAATAATGCAATTCACCCCAAGCCAGGCGGACTGCCACTATCACGCAAGGGGTTACATGTGGCCTCACGATTACGTTTAGCATGAAACAGTTTGTCGCCTCCTAGTGTTGACTTCAATGTTAACTGATATATATATATATATATATATATATATATATATATATATATATATATATATATATATATATATATGTGTGTGTGTGTGATAACGATATATCAATTTTTATATATCAAGAACGGTTTTAAGGATAAGATGCATGAGAGAGGAAGAAGTTTTCGTTGACGCGTTTCATCCTTTAGGACTTCATCAGACTAAGTTTAGGTCTGCATTGATGCAACTACGCATGCGCACCATCGTCTTTCCTTCATGCACATGTGTGCGTTATATCAACATAAATAAACTAGTCCGATGAAGTCCTAAAAATTAATGGCTTTATTTTTAATCCGACATTTTTATTACTTAATACGCTATTATAATGAATACATTTTATTTTATTTATTAATAAATTAATACATATCTAATAAATAAAGAAGAATGATGTGCCTATTTAAAATAAAAAGTGTGAATTTAATGAGCAATATTTTTAACTAAATTTTTTCTGCTAGAAAAGTAAGTAATGTTTGTTTCAAACTTTAAATTTTTTAATTTTTCTCAAATAACTTTTGAAAAAGGCATAATTGATTTTTAAAAGGTTTTTAAACGGAGAATTAAACTTTAGTTTACAAAAGTCTCAAAAATGGTGGACATCATCGATTTTATAAAAATTTAACTGACTCTTACCTAAAATTTCGGTCGTGCTCGGAAGGATTAAAATTTAAAAAAAAAAAATAAAATAAATACTTTCCTCTTCCCAATTAATAATAAAAAATCATTTAGACGATAAAAAGTTTGGGTACATTTAATCAAGGTATACTCTTTTTTAGCGAATTAGTGGAGATAGCTATATATATATATATATATATCGTAATAAATAAAATTGAATTTTCACTTATTTGAGGTTCCTGGGATTCTGTCCCTTCATCCGTTTTTAATAGTAAAATTGAATTGATTTTTAGATATGTTTTTCTTAAAAACCTTCTGGAGTAAATCTACTTTCATTTCGTTCTTGATTAAAGACGTTACTGTCTGAATCAAACTAATCTGACATTTTTCGGTTACATATATTAACTATCGAAACTTCCGATTATATAAAAATGACCTAATATATAGAAACAAACAATTCCCAATTAAGTTTACGTCCTACAACACCGTTTTTAAAAAAGAACTAATTTTAAATAATTTTAAATTATAAACTCAATATCCGTTTTAGGGAAAATAGCGTAAAGTCTTTTAAGAAAAATACTTTCTGTAAATGAAGTCTATTTTAACATCAAGCTCCTTTAGTATCTGACTATATTTCTGTGATGAAGTATTATGTACACTATTTACATTATTCGGACTATTGTCCTCATCTTTGTCGCCATATTTATTACAACGTTTCGGCCGTTGCAATTTTTGCTGTTATCATTTCATGTTTTTACTAGAGCTCATATTGCAACTTTTGTGACACGAGGGCAAGTGGAAAATCTGACCACGTGGCTGACCACATATGGAGAGAAAAGGGAGGTCACCGCCCTCTGTGGGATCAGGTTGAGATTATAGACAAAGAACATCATTGGAAAATTCGTAAACTTAAGGAATCAGCACATATGCTAGGCCACAAAAATCTCCTGAGCTGACCAAGCTTAGAAATTAATACAATAATAAGTAATAAGGAGTGCCAGAGAAAAGTGATAATAACAACAAAAATTGCAATATGAGCACTGGTAAAAACATGTTTGCTGAAGACATTAGGTTTATAATACCTAGAAATTCATACTAGATGTCCTCAAGGACAGATAGCGCAGTGTATAAAGGCGTTAGTTAGATCCAGTGACAGGACCCAAAGAGTGTAATTTCAATACCCGATTAAGGATGTGGAGAACTTGGAGAGAGGAATTAACAGGAGATAACTGATAACTGACATCCATTAGACATGGCACGTGGAACTAGAATAGTCTAACCCAGTGAGCGAAATAAAGGGTTAAGTTCGACATTCCAACCACCTGAAGAAGGCCGGAGCGTACAACAGCCGAAACGTCGTGGCGACAAAGTTGAGAACAATAGTCCGAATAATGTAAATAGTGAACAGATAAGTTGAATATTTAATTTTATGGGTTCCTATCATTTATCTCTTGATACTGAGCGCTCAAGCACTTTAATTACAAAACCTGCTTGCTTTAAAAGCGTTATCTCCCAGAAATATCATTGTCGACCGCTATTTTTTTTTTTTTTTTCGTGAAATATGATATATGAGTCACGGGACTTATTAAATATATAAATATATAGTAGGGCATACTAGGCTCTTCAGCCTTGATTGGCAACTAGTCTAAGAGAAGAACAACTGAATTCAATACCTGTTGTACATGGAACTCACAACTCCTTTCCATAAAAAAAACTACTTCCTACAGAACACACAGTAGCAACGTGTTGCTTGTTGAAAACTGTGACCCCCCCATACTTCTCAGTGGGCCGGTAAATGTTGCAACACCTGTACATTAAGAAATCACTTTACAAGCGGATGTTTTCACTTCATTCGGTTCCTCTTAAATATGCTTTAGTCATATGAATTTAATAATTTATTTTGCGAGAGATTTTAATTAAAATATCAAATTCTTCTCAGTTTATTAATTTCAATATTTCTGTTTGCTTTTCTAGGTTTCGATTAAATAAGTTAAATTAAAGACATTGGCACCAGTCAAAGTGAGAGAACTTGTTTGGCAGAGTTCCTGCTGTCCGGTAATACGAATGTACCTGCGATTCTGGGACCTTTACAAGTGCTACTTACCTGGATGATAACAAGTGCGCCGAGCAATCGGAAAAATACAGAGACAATATGATCTGGGATGAACTGAAAAATGAATTTTCCATCAAAAGTTTTGGGTTTAGCTTCCCAAAAGCCGAAGCCTTCTTTACATCTCAGGTAAGTCAGATTGTTTTCTTATATTCTCCGTGATTTTCACAAAATTGCTAAACGACGCTTAATTTTAAATTTATATTTTAACTTACACATCTCGATATATCGGACGCGAATAAAATCAATTTAAATTTAAGCGTACCTGCATCTTAAACGTTTCTCGATATAGAATTGTAGCCATTATTTGTTGTATTTCGCTCGCTGTCGGAACCTGTATGAGAATCCATCGATAAAATCATTATTATCCTGAAGAAGTCGCTCCGAAGGATAGAATAACTTCGAAGCTTTTCTCATTTTTACATTCAGTTATCCACTGTTAGTTTGATATATAAACAATTATATCATAAACACGCAGACACGTACTTTGTTCTTTTACGGATTATCAACCCTCTGAGTGGTAATTAAAGGCGAAATATGGTTTTGGTTGTAAGAATATTCTTTTATTTTTCCGGGTAAATATTTTATTAACAATATTTGGGAATAGCAATGTTTTTACAAAAAAAGTTCTTATATTTAACCCATAGCTTGGGAGAGAAGACGGATTTATAAATTTCTCACACACACACATATATATATATATATATATATATATATATATATATATATATAATTATTTTTTAAAATAGGCTCTACTTTTGTATCGAGCACTGTTTTTTAAAAATAAAAACAAAAAATACTAAAGAACTTATATAGAAGCTATATAAGGCAATCATCAGGCCGACGATTGCCTTATAGCATGGAAACAGTCTGTCGCCTCTGAGTGTTGACTTCAATGTTCACTTTTATATTTACATACGCTCTATCACTGATATCACTTTATCCCATAAATGTAGCACATCTTAAAACTATATTTCTTGATATATAAATATTATATATATATATATATATATATATATATAATACAAAAACATATATGTGCATTTATTTTGTATTATATATATATATATATGTGTGTGTGTGTGTGTGTGTGTGTATAAGGCCTACTTAAACCAGCATGAAAATCCATGCGCAACATTCACTTACTTTTGTATTAAACACATATTTCTATCTATCTATCTATCTATCTATCTATCTATATATATATATATATATATATATAATACAAAATAATATATATATAAGACAAATATATATATATATGTGTGTATTTATGTCGCAAAACTCTGGGTCGAATTTAGATAAGTTTCATTGACTTTAAATATTCTTGATAAGATAGATAGATAGATAGATAGATAGATAGATAGATAGATAGATAGATAATGAACAGAATGAGATAGATAGATAGATAGATAGATAGATAGATAGATAGATAGATAGATAGATAGATAATGAACAGACTCAGATAGATAGATAGATAGATAGATAGATAGATAGATAGATAGATAGATAGATGAACAGACATTGATAGATAGATAGATAGATAGATAGATAGATAGATAATAATGAACAGACTCAGATAGATAGATAGATAGATAGATAGATAGATAGATAGATAGATAGATATGAATATGAACAGACATAGATAGATAGATAGATAGATAGATAGATAGATAGATAGATAGATAGATATATGAACAGACATAGATAGATAGATAGATAGATAGATAGATAGATAGATAGATAGATAGTCATCTGTCAATGAATTTACCTAAGTAAATATTTAGCTTAACTTAAAGTAAACCAAAGTAAATATTTTGGCTAGTTAGCTTAGTTTAATCTGACACAAGGCAAAACTGGAAAATATCTTTATTGCTGTTTTTAACTTGGAAATCAGGATTTGAATTTCTAGTTTTTACTTGGCCTCGAAATACGTAGATCAGAATTGCGATAGTGACTGTGGTGGACGGATATTCGTTCTTGCTTATGTATCGGATATAATTAACTAGACGTATGACTATTTTAAAATTCGCAATCACGAATACTAATCGTCCCAAACTAACAAATAGGGGTGGGGAACGGCTTAAAAATCTTTCTTCCAAATGATTATTATTTTTTATTTTTGTTTCTTTACTTACCAGAGTCCGGGTTTCTTTTCATTTAATATCGTTCATTCACGCATGCGCATTTGCCTATGACTGTAGGGCTTTCCTACCTGTCTCATAATGTAGACTCTTTACCATTTAATAATACAGTCATAACCAACCATTAAATTATATCCGTTTTTAAAAGAATGTCTTTCCTTGGCCCCAAACCATTTGTTTTCTAAGGACCGGAAGGGGCGTGGCTATTAATAGCCTATTAAGCTGGCCAGTTATTATTCTCCAAAATTATCTCTATAATTATGGCGTATGAATATAGTTATTATTCCGATCGTCTTATGGACTGGATAAATTGCGTGTCGGATTTACTGTTCCTTTTACTAAGCCTTATTGAATTTACTAAGGTTTCTGGAATTAATGTTACGGATTAGGGGGTAAAAGATTCCTCGCGTATAAAAGTAATTTATAGATGGACATTTTTCTTCTTTTTTTCTTTTGCATGAGCCATTAGCTCGTTCAGATGCCACGCTTCTTCCTTGGTGACATTTCTTGGTGAACATGGAGATATGAAAGGAAAAAAATGGCTATAAACCGATCTTGATTGATATATTAAAAAATGTTTCTCTTTCTAAAATAGGACAGTTTTATTAAAAAGAAAAATGGTTCGTCAAATTGCAAGATATTTCGTCTTTCTTAAACTTGTTACAATAAAGACTGATTAATAATGCAAAAACTGTTCCTCGAAAAAGACGACTTCCTCCTCAGTGAACAGACAAAAAAGACCCCCGAGACATCAATGAGGGTTTGGAATCTGTAAACACTAAACACGACAAATTCGTATGGATTAATTTATAGTGGCGTGGGGTTTAGGGTTTAAAATGAACAGTTGATTTACCCATGCCAAAAAGATTAATGGTGGATGATAATGACAAAGAAACACACCGGGAATTTTAACAAAACAAAATAAGGAATTTATTTACACGCTTGAAGTTGTGTCAGTAGCTCGTTTCAGGAAAATAAATCAGAAATTTTTAAAGTCCGTACTTTCAATGAATTACTTGCATTATTTACATTATTTAGACTGTTATCCTCATCTTCATATACACAACGTTTCAGTCGTTGTACGCTCTGGCCATCTTCTGTGACCCATAGTGGGGTAGGGCTTCGGGGGTTAAAATGAACAGTTGATTCACCCACGCCAAGAAGATTAATGGTGGGTAATAATGACGAGGAAACACACGGGTAATTTTAACAAAACCAAATAAGGAATTTATTCACAAATTTAAACGTTTCAAGTCGTGTCTGCAGCTCATTTCAGGAAAATAAATCAGAATTCTTAAAGTCCGTAATTTTAATGTATGGTCTTGAAGAGGAAATATTCATACAACGTATTAAATAATCTGACATAAAATAATATGGAAAAACATTTAAAAATCGTTGCATATTTTCAAAGTAGACGAATAGAGAAAGTTTGAAATACTTAGCTTTCTTGGATTGAAGAGAGAAAATGACCTGTAGTGCCTCCTATTTGGTTAAAAGCCGATAATATAATTGACAAGTATTTTACACTGGCGAAAACTTCAACGCTGGTCGCGGTGAATAGAAACGAAACCTTTCACATGACTTTAGACATTCTTCTCTCATTAATTTAATTTTTTCCTCATTCTATATCAAAAATAAAATTCGCATAGGCTCACTACTTTCTTTTCTCCTTGGCTCAACGGCTAATTTCTTTGGTCGAAATTACTTGAAGAAAACAATAACAAAATATGAACTTTGGACAGTTTATTCACAATTCTCAACACCCTATTCAAAATTAGAAAAATACAATAAGAAATTAAACATAGAAACCTTGTCAGTTCATTTTAATCAAACATGTTTGGATGAATACTTGCTGCCTAAATATATTATATATAGGCCGTATAGACCCGTGTGATGCGCGGTCTCGCGTATCGTGCGACCCCCAAATTTTCACTTATAAAAAATGATTTTATCATGTATCTCATGTATCATGCGAGTTCCTTTTATGAGAGATCAAAGTACAATAGACTAACCTCTTTTCCTCTATCTCTTTATCCCATCTTCTATTTAAATGTTAAAAAAGTAAAAGTGAAAGATAAAAGTATCGTTAGTAACGCTATACTCGTTGCGTAAACGCCTACAGCCATAAACAACCGAACGAGAAACAGCTAAATATCTTATAAACGTAAACAATGGAAAAGATGCATATTCGCTATGTTTGTATTTTATAATACGGTACTAATATGCGAATATTACGTGCTTTATTATTGGATACGGTTAAGTAAAACATCAGTTTTAGCAAAATCATGTTTATTTTAAAGACAGCTGTACTTTTTGACTACAGTAAATGGATAAATAGTTTGGTCAACGGCGTAGCCAGGGCCAGCAGTACATACGCTAATTTTACATCACGTGTATTATGCGACCCTCTTAAAAATCGCTTCAAAGTTAGGTCTTCAAAAGTCGCATGGTACACGACTATATAAGATAGATAGATAGATAGATAGATAGAAAGAAAGTGATAGATAGATAATGAACATAGATAGATAGATAGATAGATAGATAGAAAGAAAGTGATAGATAGATAATGAACATAGATAGATAGATAGATAGATAGATAGATAGATAGAAAGTGATAGATAGATAATGAACATAGATAGATAGATAGATAGATAGATAGATAGATAGATAGTTTGGTCAATGGCTTCACCAGGGCCGGCAGTGCATGAGCTAATTTTATATCCAGCAGCTGAAAAGCAACTTGTCAGCTGTCAATTATACCTCATAACAACCTTGAGCGCTTAGCCTCGGAGCAGGTAGAACGGAGATCGTGTTTTAGTGAACTCAACAGTTTTCAATCAGCTTGTCTGAATCGTGTTCAAGAAGCGAGAGCAAGATCTAAAAGGTCAGCCAAACTAACAGTGATCTCATCTCACACAGTCCTCACACTTGCTCCATATGTGGCCTCCTTTGTAAATCACTAGCGGGTTTTAAGTGCCACTTAAGATTATCGCACAAAATTTCATAACTGAATCAATTAAACTGTCAGATCCTCATACTTCGAAACCGAAGGGACAGTCCATAATATATATATATATATATATATATATATATATATATATATATATATATAGTTAGATTTCATTGAAAAATACATCCCTTCCCTCGACCCAAACGTAGCAATAACTGATACATTAAATTATAGACATATTGAAAACCCAGCCACCCCTGTCTAGAAAAAAATAGATTTATCTGTAACCTTGGAAACATGAATTTTGTTTTAGCTGTGTATTTAAACCCAGTAATTTTAAAAAGTTACTCCAAAATTCGCTTGAGGATGAAATGGAACTAATGTCTTTAATTTAATCACAAAATTAAATTCGGGGCTTTTAGCTTCCATTTTTGAAACATGGTTAGAACTGTGTAGCGCAAAAACATATTTTAAATCAATTAATTTATAATATATATATATATATATATGAAAATTTCTCCGATTTAATCGGTAGAGAAGACAATATACAAAATACTTTGCTTTGATAAAGTCCACATTGGACGAAACGCGTCAGCAATTACCAGTTTTCCTATTGTCATTTTTATTCATATATATATATATATATATATATATATATTTGTGTTGGATGGCATAATCTTTTAAGAGACTGCACAGATTCTTGCAATATATAAATGTAATATAAATGTATATATATATGGACGGCCTGAAAATTATATTCAAGCATGAAACAGATTGTCGCCACTGGGTATTTCACATCAGTGTCCACTTTTATATTTTACATCAGTGTCTACTTTTATATTTTACATCAGTGTCCACTTTTATATTTACACACGTTTAATCGCTGATATTGAACACATTTAACTATAAATATAGCAAGCCAACAATTATATTTTTATGACACACACGCACACATACATATTTTTAGCCCTGTCCTTCTGTCTCACATGAGCCTTTTTCAGTGTCGTTATACTTAACCCATTAACTGCCAAATTTTTAATGCGCATTTTGGATCCAGACAGGTGTCATAGAAGTTTATTCATTCATATGTTTAATTTCAGTAGATACCATTGTCATTTTTATAGAAACTAGAACATCAAATATATATGTGTATAAAACATCAAAAAATAATATTGATTAGAAATAATAAAAAATATTTTTCAAAATAGTTATTATTTTTTTACTCGTGAAATGTAAAATTACGACAGAAAGTTTCTTCTTACGGCTAATAATAAAAACTTTAAAGGCTAAGTGTTGTAAAATATACCCTCTGCAAATGCAATGTATGTAAGCAATTCAATGTAAATACAAGGAATAACATTTAGTGAGCTTAATTTTAACAGATCCTCAAATGGGGCTCATGGCAGGTAACGGGTTAATAAAAATATCCAAATGTTGGATAATTTTTGTCTTTTTTTTCACCAGAAATTAAAGCAAACATTCGAACATTAGAACGCCTCATGATCAGACATAATAGACATTCATTGTCTGTTTTATTTAAGAATATATGTTGAAATAATGATCTGCTGCCCCAATCCTATATATATATGTGTGTGTATGTGTGTGTGTGTGTAATGGCTGTCAACACATCCGTCGTCTGGTCGTCTAGCAAATCCTACTATGACTGCAACTATGTTGTGTGGGCTTTAGTTACAGTTTTTTTTTTTTTAAGACTGCATAATCTAGTGTCATCAATTTCTTCATCATTTTCTTCAACACTCGCACAAGGATCAACAGCTTCCGGTCGACGATTCCGTCTTGTACTGACAAGGAATACATTTGGGGCCGACATGGCTGCAGGAGTTGACGGAAAGTTGTCAGTGTTGACAGTCAATCGCCTTCAGGGTTCCACTTTGGGGTTCCACTCTGGCTTTTCTGTCTGGATTTACTTTTCCGTGTTTTGATATGACCTCAAGGGAAAGGGGGTTTTAAATCAAGGTTTTCCTTTCCCTAGATGGACTGCCTTCCAGGGCAGTCGAACTCCCTCTATTTGTAAATACACACACACACACACACATATATGTGTGTGTGTGTGTGTGTGTGTGTGTGTGTGTGTGTATTGAAACAATAAAAATATTAAAAATTAAAATCTTCAGACACACAGGGTTGTATATTCTTTCGTTTTTTTCATTATTTCATATAGATTTCTCGACTAGTTTCGGCCAACATGGCCATCATCAGGAGAAAGAAATTTCTGCTTGCTGGTAGCAGTGAACTACAGAAATGAATGTCTTGATGGAGAAAATGAACTTCTGTCTGTAGTTTCCATTTGTTTTTTTATTTTTTTAACATGAATTTTGGTCAGGATCGTGTTGGCCAAACAGTCTCTTTTATGTTGTTATTTGAGATAAGATCTGGATGGATTCATGCTGCTCTGAATTCCCTTGGTCATTTTGACAGTTTTATTGGTTCCTGAAAATGGGATGTGTCTCTGTTAAGTGTGCCTGTGTTATTGGGTTCTTAGGAAGTGAGTGAGTATGATGTGTGTAAATGTGTATATTCGTGTGGGTGGGTATATAAGTGTGGGGCCTCAACACCTCCGTAAGCATGTCTGTCTTGTGTAGGTGAGAAATGTGGGTAAGTCCTGATTTGTGGGCTTATATATTAATACTATCTATATTGTTAAATTTGTGGTTAAGCCCGACTGGATAGTGCGTTTTTAAACGTTGTATCCACTTATTTTCATGGAACTCTAAAATCTTTCTAATGTTATCTGCTCTGGACTTTTTTATTCTCTCAATTATAGTGAAGTTGGCATGGGTTTTAAAATTGTGTTTTTCCAGGCGGAAATGTTGTTCTAGAGGTAATAATCTTTCATGGGGAGTCGACTTAATTCGATTGCGATAATTATTAATTCTGTAGTGAAATGGCCTACATATTGTTTCTGGCATAGTGTGCATTCTAGGAGGTAAATTATGTTATGACTTCATATATATATATATATATATATATATATATATATGTGTGTGTGTGTGTGTGTGTGTTTTATATTTTTGAAGACAGTAGACTAAAGCATCGTGATCAGCTTCGTCAAGCTCTTAAGCAGTGACTACATCAAAATCCTGAATTAACAAATTTCATCTGTCAGTGTGGTTTTGTCGCCCACAGCAATGCTGGGCTAGTATCAGACTTAAGTTAGCAAAAATGATATATGTCTTTCCCTTACCTGATTTTCTCCGCAATCGTCCCTGTTAGCATGCATAAGTGTAAAACAAAAGGCACCATTCAATGCTGACCCTCATTTATCGTCTTAATATGGAATATTGCTGTCATATATGGTCTGGTGCCGCCGCTGTAAGTTCTCGACAAAATCCAGAGACGGATATGCAATGTGATAAGTCCTGATCTGGCATCTAGTCTACAGTCGCTTTCTTACAGACGTGCCGTGGCTTCCCTCTGTCTCTTCTATAATTATTTTAATGGCAACTGTTCCGATGAGTTGCTTTCGCTGCCTCCCAGACTGCATGAATTTAAGCAAGAAACTGGGTTGGCATATCGGTCCCACCCTTTCACTGTCGAAAAGGTTAAATGTAACCGTTTCTTTTACTCCAACAGCTTCTTCTCTCACACTTCCTGTCTGTGGAATTTTCTTCATCTTACTTGCTTCCCTGATAACTATAATCTTCAAATATTCAAGTGTAATGTCGATCGACATCTTCTGATACCTTGATCTTGATCCCCGTCCGTCTCGTTATCCTCTCCCCCCCAAAAAACGCCTTTTTTTTCTCTTGTTCTCTACCCACTGTTACCTCGTGTGTGATAGTGGACCTCCCGCCTTGCTCGAAGTGAAATGCTAAAAAAAAAATCTTATAATCAGATTTTATTATTCGAATATTTCTTCGATTTCTGATTTCTGTGAATACGATCTCTGAAGTGCGAAACAAATAACCATTATCTATCCTACATATCCTCATAATAGGCAACACTTGCTTCCTCCCCCTATATGCACTTACAACATCCCGATTCAGTAATCTACTTCGATTGATACTTAGGCTTCATATTATGTGAACAATATCATAAAAGAGAATACCCCACTATGTTACCCTGGCTTTTGTATCCATCAAATCTCAAACGCATTGGACTGGGTTGTGCCAAGTTCGTTTTACAGCAATTTCATTCATTTGAGGAATTTGCCAATAACATCTTGGTTGTCGATCCCAGAGAAAAATTTTAGAGGTTTTCGTAAAATCCATGGTCAGAAAATAATCGGGTCAGCAAAAAATGAAAAATACTTCCGAAATTCTTACTCCTCGGTATGGCAATGAACTACATCCAACAGCAAGGCTTTTGTTCGG
This sequence comes from Acanthosepion pharaonis, assembly GCA_903632075.3. Taxonomy (NCBI): domain Eukaryota; kingdom Metazoa; phylum Mollusca; class Cephalopoda; order Sepiida; family Sepiidae; genus Acanthosepion; species Acanthosepion pharaonis. The sequence goes on along the minus strand of CAHIKZ030000512.1, from coordinate 349,037 downwards.
GAAGTTTTAAGGAGCGTGGAACCATTCGTTAATTGCTGTTGTATCCAGGTCTACCCTGACCCGGGTTGGTAGCACTTGTGGAGTCCCAGGTATAGGCACCCAAACTGAGATCAAAACATGGAAATATCAAAATACACTAGAAAAAATTACCAGCAATGCATTTTTTGCCGGGGAGGGGAACAAAAGCAGGCAAGAAAATTAAATTTTGGCATTATAAGGCATAAGGAGTTGATATAGTTAGACAAACCAAACCATAAATTCTCGGATTTTACAAGTATATGAAATACAGGCACATGTAAGCTTGAGTTCAAGTTGTCAGGCAGGCGTTACGTAGTGAGAAGAAATCGACCTTTTATTATCAATTCATTTCTAATAAAACACAAGTCAAACAGGTTTTGTCATAATCATTGTCTTAAATCAGTCTTTGCCGTTTTATATAGGTGTCCGTGTGCGTGTGTGTGAGTGTGCGTGTTTGAGTGTGCGTGTTTGAGTGTGTGTGTATGTGTGTGTGTGTGTTAATGCCCATTAATTGCAAAGGAGAACCTACAGAAACACATGCATGAAAATATTTAATAAAATAAAAGTTTTTGCTATTTGGGTTTGAAGCGAAACGTTGTTGACTAGATAATTGAACGATGGGCATCACCGACCCGGCATCTACTCATCCTTATTTCTTCAATGACCACTAAGTTCGATGGCATTCTATATCCTTAAAATAGAACAAATTTCAAACAAATATTTGATCCATGTTCACAATTGATCTCAGTCTAATTTTGATCCAAATTCAGAATTGTTACCAGTTCAGAATTTATCAAATTTCGGAATTGATCCAAAATTCAAAATTGATCCACGTTCATAATTGTTCCCAGTTCAGAATTGATCAAAGTTCGCAGTTGATTCCAAATTCAGAATTGATCCGAGTTCAGAACAGTTCTCTTTTCAGAATACATCAAAGTTCGGAATTGATCCCATTCTAAATTTGATCCAATGTTGGAACTGATCCCAGTTCGGAATTGATCCAAGTTCGAAATTGATCCCAAGTTCAGAGTTGGCACAGAAAGGCATTTACAATTTGCTTAGATATATTTTTAAATATCCCATGAAAATGGCGGACACTATAATAGGAAACTTTTTCATAAGATTTCTGCTAATCAATATCTACAACCGAAAACGTCTTTGATGACGCGCAAGCATTGAAACCGACTCTTTATATTAATGGAAAAAACATTGCTTACCTCAATGAGTTTCTCTTTCTCATAAGGTAGACGTCAAGATGCATGTGCATCGTTATCCAGGAGATACGATCACATTATAATTCACTGTGGGAAAACAACCGTTCGGTGGAAACTGTGTTTTTGCATTCATGTGGGAGGTCTTTTGTCTTATATAATCTACCTGACCATCATTGAAAACCTTGTTCACTATTTCATGTCAGCAGTTTTTTTTTCGAAAGCGATGACATCTTTTATCAGGAAAATGCACCTTGCACAATTTGTAAGGAAATGGTTTCAGATGATCCGTCGCTAAAGATGCTGAAAACAAATAATCGGCCTTCTCACTGCTCCAGAAAGGATCTGACTCCTCCTGCCATGCTCTGTCTCGACAAGAGCCAGATCAGGACAAAAATGGGGAAATGCTGTCACATCCGAGTCGGAGCTACCCAATCTTCACTTTCCAGGCTCGACCACGTTCAAAAGCGTTTGCGTGGTCTTGTAAATGATGAACTGTTTTCTACTCTACCATCACTTTCCCCACAGACGAAATGTTGTTAGCCTCTACGCTACTTTGATATTTTCATGGCAGTTGTTTGGTTGAATAACATTCCCTGGTTTCACACATGAAAACTTTAACTGCTAGGACCCGCCAGTCCACGTGCACCAAATCGACTCATCTACGTTCCCTTGATATTCCATTAGTAAGAATTCACAAGATTATGCTTTCATAAATCTCTACAATTTTAATCTCTTCAAGTCGAGAGTCAACAATTATCTATCCTACATATCCTCATAATAGACAACACTTGCTTTCTCCCGATATACACTTACAACATCCCGATTCAGTAATCTACTTCGATTGATACTTAGGCTTCATATTATGTGAACAATATCATAAAAGAGAATACACCACTATGTTACCCTGGCTTTTGTATCCATGAAATCTCAAACGCATTGGACTGGGTTGTGCCAAGTTCGTTTTACAGCAATTTCATTCATTTGAGGAATCTGCCAATAACATCTTGGTTGTTGATCCCAGAGAAAAATTTTAGAGGTTTTCGTAAAATCCATGGTCCGAAAATAATCGGGTCAGCAAAAAATGAAAAATACTTCCGAAATTCTTACTCCTCGGTATGGCAATGAACTACATCCAACAGCAAGGCTTTTGTTCGGCAGGTTTTAAGGAGCGTGGAACCACTTGTTAATTGCTGTTGTACCCAGGTCCACCCTGATGCGGGTTGGTAGCACTTGTGGGGTCCCAGGTGTAGGCACCCAAACTGGAATTAAAACATGAAAATATAAAAATATACTAGAAAAAATTAGCATTTGCAGAAGCTTCATTCATTTAAGGATCCCAGAGGAAACGTTTAGGGGTTTTCGTAAAACCCATGTTTGATCAGGTAGGAGTTGTTTTGTGGGTACATGATAGACCAACACCTTATTTATCGGATGTTCATAATATTTTGCATCATAAGAGTATTTCCGGGACCGCTGTTCTGATAAATATATCAGGAAAATAGCGAATGACTATCCTAAAATCCAAGGAAAACATATGTTGATAAATTATAAACAAAGGCCAGATATTTAATGCCGTTTGTCGTGTAAAGTGTTAAGAAAATCAACGTTCGATGTTATCTTGAGACAGAACGGACGTCCAGAAGTTTTTATCATACGGCATACACCACAAATTAGGTACATCAACAGAAAAATCCCTTTAGTTTGATGAAGTCCTGAATGACGAAACAAGTCACACATAATCTTTTTTTTTCGCTTTGTCCTTAATGTTCCTAACATAAAAAATTATATATCATCTGTCATGTACTACAAATATTGAATTATCTTGTACACCCGTAGAACCTTTTGCTCACTATGTGCTGACTGGGTTTTAAAATCATTCGGTGTGCCATTACATACATACATACATACATATTTTTATACAAGTCAAGGTCAATATATCTGTTCTACAATATATTTTATATAGTCATATATAGTATATATATTTTATTATATATTAAAATTGAAACAGTTAAATATCTTCTTTGCGTTGTAGTTGTTATTGCTTCGGACTTCGTGATGTCATTTGCGGCTGCGTGCCAATGTAAATTGCTTGGTTTGCCACGTTTTGGCACGCGTGCCGTATGTTGCCGACCTCTTCGCTGCATGTTTTCAGTGAGAAATTGAAAAAAAAGAAACAGGTAAAAATACAGTGTTTCATAAATAATCGTTTATTCTGTTTCTGTCTCTATTTGTGTAATGATAAAAATATTTGGTGTCGTGACTGTTTCATTAAAAAAAAATCATATTTATTAGTCGACAATGAGTCGAGACAGTAGAGGAAAAACAGTGGAAGCAAGATAGAAATGGCGGGAATACGATTAAGGATGGAAAATGCTTGGAAATATTATTAGGGACAGATAAATGCCCCGTCTGACCGTAGTCGCTTATACAACCATGACGTTTATGTAAAAGCATCAAGCAGATACAAATACGTTCATTGGCAACAAAGCATGTCGTCGGTTGCCGATCTATTAAGGTACCATGCTGGGTTTTATTTATTACAAGATATGTTAGTATTTATTTGTTTTTTAAAGATTTATTAACCCTTTGTTGATAATTTGCAAGCGAAACCTATTTCAGATTGTAGCGAATTAACTGGTAGTGAAGTGTGAAAGATTTTACTAGATGACATAGTACCACCAACAAGAAGTAATCCCTGATTTTACCTACAGGGAGAGATGGATTCATGCTTTTCCTAAGGTCATCAGAGCTAAACGAACACAAGCTACCTCAATCTGAACTTGAACATGATTACATAATATCGTTCCCTCCCCAACAATATTCTTTGGAAAGGCAAGAAAGATTTTTTGCCGGAAAAATGCCCCTCTCTTTTATGAATCAAACAGCCTATTTAAGTAATTTCCCATTTTATTTCAGAACGTAGCCGATCATGGCTTTCCACAGCTTCCTTTTCTTTATTATATGAGAATGACCATAACTTCTCGGGAGAGATAGTGGAACGGTTTCTACACGGTTTTAAATTCAGGGTTGTTTTTCTCCTAGACTGGATGTCACCCACGGCTATTTAACCTGTAGCTAGATGGTGAGAATGGCTGAATTCATCTTATTTACAAGAGTATTGTTGATGGTGCAGTTGCTGATTTAGGAGAAAATGGAATTTATGGCAAAGGTTCAAATATCAAAGATAGCATTGAACGTGTTAATAAAAGTAATCTCTGCTCAGTTTCTTAACTTAACATAAACAAAACAATTTTTATGAATGGATTTCTCATTTATTAATCCAACGTATTTTATTACTTAAATATTATTTTTTAGTGGATAACCGTATTTCAGTAGCTGCACTGTTTTCGATGCAATACGAAGTAATAAAATATGTCAGATTAATTAATGAGAAATACATTCCTAATATATATATATATATATATATATATATATATATATATATAGACAACGCGTTTCTTTAGTGGGAGCCTACTGTAGCGCGATGTTGTTTTCTCTGATTAATTTGTCAGCAGTTTCGGCTTCAATCGACGTTTCGCTACTATGATCTTGCCGTAAAGGAATCTAACCTGAAATAATCAAGCCATTCTGGAAATGTTACTTCTGAATACATTCCTTTCTATCTGCATTCAACTCACGAGCTATCTTTCCCTCACTCTCTTCTTACCCCCTTGTCTTGCACTAACACTGTTCACACACACACACACACACACATATATATATATATTGTGTATATATAGGCAGCAATTTTTCATTGATGCATGTTTCATTAAATAATATAGACAAGTGTTGCCTATTTATTTTAAGTAAGCTCCTTTCATATTGTCGGATAAGCTTAAGAACACTATCATTGAAAGACGAAAGGAAATCACCATATTGATACATGTTTAAATCCAATCTAAGCTTTGGGCTTACATAAGCCATTATCAAATTACTTTTCAATATATCAAACAATACACGGACGAAACAATAATGATAATCTGTTTTTGTTGCATGAATAAATTTCAAAGCAACGACAAACTCGTGTATACGAGACGCGGAAGCGAAAATCGCATCGCAGCTCGTGACGTCACACATGCCAATGCGAGAGTGAAAACGAGAAGTATTAAGTATGGGAAGCCGTTGCTATAAACCAATGGTTTCTGTTATCAATTATAGGCATTTAAAAATATTTGTGCAGATTTCATAGTTTATTTTATTCAGGTTAGGTTTCAAATGTATAAAGCTTCAAGAATTTTTAATTTTTGTTTATTGTTTTCATGTTTAAGTATAGTTGTGTTTTCAACGAGGATTTTCCAGAATTGTGTACGCGGCTAGGCATGTTGTTTTAAATGCCTAAAAATATGAAAGGAACTTACTTAAAATAAATAGACACAACTTGTCTATATTATATAATGAAACATGAATCTATCTCTCTCTCTCTCTCTCTCTCTATATATATATATATATATATATATTAAATGGATTTTATTAAATGGACATTTTTCTTATTATTATAAACGTTGATAGGTAATTGAACCATGCTTTATTTCGACGGCTTTCTGTGACCAAATTGTTAACGATCAGCTTCGGCTATAGGGTTATCCAGTTGATATCAAATTTCTAACTAAAAAAAAAAACAGTAATATCTCAAACACGTGTACCCAATAAAATAACGTATATATATATATATATATATATATATATATATATATACCAGCGGTGGAACAAGCAGATGACGATTGCATGACGGACATGCTACAGTAGGCGCCACTGGAAATTATATAACAGAGTCAGCGTTTGTATATCTCATTCCCTGTGTGCCGCAGAGGAAGGTCTTGAAATCAAATGAGTGGGTCACTTCCTGGTAAGTTATGGTCCATCTTTCTCCTGCTCTGATTTCCTTTCACCTCTTGCAAGAGACAAATTTCAGCATCAAAATCTTGCAAAGCCAAACGGCGATAGGGAATGGTTGATGGGAGCAAGTTTTAGTGAAATTGGAAGCTTCTAGTCAAGAAGATGCACATGAGCGGTGACTTTAGTCATCAACGCCATCGTCATAAAGGAAGCGATCAAATCCTTGGATACCAAATGAAACCGACGACAACGATATATATATATTTTTCTAATTTACGTTGTTAACACATAACATATCAATAGATATGAAACCCCTGAAGATGGCCTCGGAAGAGGTTGAAAGTACTTTGGAAATAAAAAAATATTTTCTACGGCCACCAAGAAATTATTTCGTGGACTTGAAAGCATTAAAACTATAATAAACAAAAAATACGTCTAAATTTAACGAAATATACTTGAATATATATATATATATATATATATATATATATATATATATATATATTATTTTATTTTATTTTTTTTTACATAAGTTTGCTACACGTGTTTCCGGTCTCACGATTCTCTCAGGAATAGAATGGATATTTCTACATATTATTACAATGAATAAATTTTCCTTATTTGTGTCAGCATTGCCCACCCCAAAAGAAAATGTTTAAGATTGAAAATCATAAGGAAAATTAATTATTTTGAAAAATATGCGGATATATCCACTCTTTTGTCTGAAGAAAGTCACCAGATCGGAAACGCGTGTAGCAAAATTATGGGAAAAAATATATATACATGTTTAAAAAATTTTCATTACAACAAAAAACGTTTGCAGTTTCTCTCTTCTTTTTGAAATATATACTTTTCTTTGCTGGAACAACTATAATCTCTTCCATATATATATATATATATATATATATATATATATATATATATATATATAGGAAGAGATCCTTCCATGCTCTCCATTAGAATGTCTGACGCTCAACTTCTCGAGAGCACCTCTCTGCAGCTGCTCGGTCTCACGTTGACTGCTGACCTGAGATGGAACAAATACATTGAGTCAATTGCTTCGTCCACCGCAAGGAAATTTGGCTCTCTGTGCCGCGCCAGGAAATTTTTCTCCCCGGAATCGATCCTTCAGATCTACAAATCAACAATTCGCCCTTGCATGGAGTATTGCTGCCATATATGGTCTACAGCCCCTTCTGTTTGCCTCAGGGTTCTTGATAAGATCTAGAGACGGGTATGCAATATAATTGGCCCTGTTCTGGCATCTCGTCTACAGTCACTCTCTCACAGACGTGCCGTTGCCTCCCTCCGTCTTTTTTACAAATACTTTCATGGTAATTGCTCCGATGAGCTGCTTTCACTGATTCCCAGACTCCATGAATTCAAGCGCCCTACGAGGCTGGCATACCGCTCTCACCCTTTCACTGTCGAAACTATTAAATGTAGCCGTCTCTTCTACCCCAATAGCTTCATATCTCGCACCTCTCGCCTGTGGAACTCCCTCCCCTATTCCATTTTCCATGAGAGCTATAATCTTCAACTATTCAAGTGTAATGTCAATCGACATCTCCAGTTGCCTTGATCTATCCACTATCCTTCTCCTCATCCTTTCCTTTATCACTCCTATCTGATCTTGCTCCAAATCTTCTGTAACCCCTTGCGTCCTAGGGGCTTCCCATTTGCTTGGAGTGAAACGCTTAAAATATATATATATATATATATATATATATATATATATATATATATATATATATACAAATTTCTAGTCTCTGCTTATTGGATCTAATGTCATTTATTGTCACTCTTATCCTAAATTCCAGCCAATATGTCTAGATTATTCAACCAAATATACTTGAATGAGAATATGATGCCTCTCTCTCTCTCTCTCTCTCTCTCTATATATATATATATATATATATATATATATATATATATATATATATATATATATAGGCTGTAACACTAATATTCCATGGTTATAATTTATTATATTCATCAGACCTACAAATTCCAAAATTTTTATTTTGTAGGTCTGATGAATTGGATCCTGATAACGATTCCAATATAATAAATTATAACCATGGATTATTAGTGTTTGAGCCTTTTATATTGTATTCTTACTCTGTCCTGGACATTGAGTTCCACCTGGATTCTATCCTCTTGGGAATTTATATATATATTATATATATATATTTTTGCCACTGATATCATTAATATATATATATACATATTTGTGGGTGGGTGCGTGTCATTCGCAGACAGTACTGCTTCGTTGTTTCACAGCTCCTCAGTGCGACTTGACAACCGAGTGCCTCAAGCCCAAATCGAAACCCAACCGATTTGGTGTCATAGCTTCTACCATTGAGCCATCTTCATTCAACAGAGCATGTCGGCCAAATCTAGCGTATTGTTTTTACAAACATAAACAAACGCCAAACAGCCAAAGTGCTCCATTCATTATACTGAAGAGCTTCACATTTACGCAGGTGACCGTAGCTTTTAGAATTACCTGGTCATTCAACAGTGCTCAATTGAAAAAAATATTTTCAAGTGATAAATATATATATATATATATATATATATATATATCGAATCCATTACATTCACTTACGTGCTAATACCCTTGGGAAAGGTGTGAATCCTCTTCTTCTCCCTCCAGCTATGGGTAAATAACAGGACAGACTGGATTCTATAGCCTTGGATGGCAACTGGTCTAGGAGAAGGACAACTCTGAATTCAAACCCGGAGTGGATCCCCTGAGGCGGATGGACAGTACTTTGTGCTACCTTCCGGCAACTCCTGCAGCCACGCTGGTACCAAACCCTTATTGTTTTATCCTCTCCTTTGGACTCTGCTAGCAAGGCCGAGAAGGGGGAACTAGACGTCCGGGCAGCCCTAGTTCTCCTTATATCCCGCCCAGGCTCGTAGCGCATCACGCTACTCCATCGTCTATCGAGACGGACGGATTCCTCCGACTATATATATATATATATATATATATATATATATATATATATATATATATATAATAATGAAATGGACAAAGTCCGAAAAATTTTTAAAGACATTTTTATGTTTATTTTTAAGACATTTTTATGTTTATACATTCTTTTTATAGATACAAATATTTAAGTAAATGCTCTGTTTATAATAAACAGTATTAAACCGGCCTGAGAACGAATATTTTCTATGAAAATTTCTCGGACATTTCAGACAGATCTTATATATGCCTGAATAAATGATTATTTTCTTGATAATTAACACCTTATAACAATCGTCAGTTTTAGCGTTTCATTCATAAATGACTTTCAGAATATAACACGCTAAAGTATTATTGCTTTCAACAGATCATGTTTCTTTCGAATATTGTTTTCCATTCTCATAGAGATCTTCTTTGATCATGGGCATTCTGCCTAAGACGATAAACTACGTCCGACAGCAATGCCTCTGATCAGGACGTTTTGACGATCGTGGAATCACATCTTAATTGCTGCTGTTCCCAGGTTCACCCTGACCCGGTGTGAAGGCACCTGTTAGGGTCCCATCTATGGTCAAATAGTTAACCCCCAAGCTGGTGTCAAAACACTATGAAAGTGTAAAAATAGATTATAAATTATAAATAAATAATTTATTGGAGAAATACATTATTACCAGCAATACATTTTTGAAAGCGAGATTTTGTTTTCTAGAAACAAATATAATCTCTAGAAATGGCAGGCAGGTTTAATGATGTATTCATGTAAATCAGTAACATAAGCTCAAGGACACATCGCACAATGGATAAAAGCGTTGGCTCCCGTGACCTGACCCAAAGAGTTGCGAGTTCAATACCTAGCTACTGCAACAAAAACTTGGAGAACTGAGTTAAAGGGAGATAACTGAGACATCCGGAAGAGGCTTGGCACGTGCAACTAGACCAATCTACCCCAGTGGACGAAATAAATGGTCCAGTTCAAAATTTCACTCACCTGAAGAAGGCCGGAGCATTTAACGACCGAAATGTCATGAAGAACAACGTCCGAATAATGCAAATAATTACATCTCATCTCAGAAATATAGACAGATATAGTAACATTTGATTTTCTTTTAATATCATTCTTAAAACTAGTTTTACTTTAAGACTGAGATAGATAGATAGATAGATAGATAGATAGATAGATAGATAGATAGATAATGAAAAAAATATTTATTTACATTCTTCGGACAGTTGTTCTCATATTCATTGCCTTATTCACGGCGTTTCGGTCGTTGTACGCTCCGACCTCCTTCAGGTGATTGGAATTTCTTCAGTAAATATGAGGACAACAGTTGAAACAATGTAAAAAATTACAATACCTCATCTGAGAAATATAGCTAGATAGACATGAACAATTATATATATATATATATATATATATATATATATATATATATATATATATATGAACAAAGATATGAATATAGATAGATAGACAGATATATAGAAAGAAAGAAAGAAATTTAGATAGATAGATAGGTAGATAGGAACAATTATATATATATATATATATATATATATATATATATATATATGGACAAAGATAGATATGAACATATATAGACAGATATATAAAAAGAAAGAAATTTAGATAGATAGATAGATAGATAGATTCATTCATTCACTTTCTATCTTTCAGAGAATTTGAATAACACGTACGAATCGAATGCAGTACGGGGTTTTGCCGTAACCGTTCTTGTGAGCAGCTTGCATTTGCAGCAAACAACAACCAAGAGACAAATTTCAGCATCAATCTTTGATTAAAAGCAATCTATCAAACCGTTTGCGATTTCAATTCTCATCAGTTCCCCGTCACGTAGTGTCACTGTGACAAACATATTTCACTGAGTTAAAAAGAAAATATGTTTTATACACGTATTTGTTCCTGGGTTGTAAGATTTGAAATTAATCAATCAGTTATCAACATTGTTCCATAAAGCAACCGAATGACATCAACTGACGCTATGACACATTGGGAGGAGTGTTCGAAAATTCCACACATCGTGACAGGTCGAACGCTTGACTGGTTAAGAAATGTCAATAGATACCTTGTTAGACGTTTATTCATAGGCAGACAAATGTATATAGTCGATATTTAAGGGTGGGATTCTTCATTTCACCTTCAATCAACTCCCCACTCCCAGCTTCCATTAGAAATGTGTGTTTTATTACTAAATATATTCACAAACAGAAGGGTGAGGCTATCATATGAGAAATAAAAAAAATATAGACAAAATATATGAAGACAGAAATCCAAATATCGTAAAATCTCGGACTGCACGAGATTATGACATACAATATAAATCTGGATGACAAAGCAAAAAGGAGAAGAAATGTTTTAGCTGAGATTTTTTTTTTTATGATTTCGACACGGACGAGAAACATCAACAGTAAAAATTATATTTAATAATCTTAGTCTAGAACAAGGCTATAAGATTGAAACAAAGATCATGTTACACCAACAGTCCAAATTCAGGCTATAAGTGATCATGGCGCGTATTTCATAAATAGAGACAAATAATTAATTAAATTAAACTGCCGCCTCATAATTAGCTACTTTTGTTTTTGTTAATCATTTCACATCAAACAATGCGATAATGCCCCCTGTGACGCACGGTCTTACCGGGGGAGGGGGGTTGAAAGCGAATAAGAAAAGAGGAAAGGACAGGAAAGGAATAGGGTTCAGGAAAACAGAAGATGGCGATTGACGTTGCATTTGGCAGGGTAGCAAGAAATTAGAAGGAAGTTCCACGGGTCAGAAGTACGAGAAAATTAAGTGTTAGAATAGTTTCATCTAATGTCGGATAAATATATGTCGGATATATATATATATATATATATATATATATATATATATATATATATATATATATATATATATATCAAAATTTATTACTGATACTATACTATATATATATATATATATATATATATATATATATATAATGTAACAGCAAAATTGTACAAATTGTACAACAACAAAATTGTCCAATTGTTAGATTAAGTTTGAACCATTATATCTTAGAAATGATTAAAGATATCTTACTGGAATTCTCCGAGGTTTTTTGTAACGCTATTAGACTCTACTTTGAGCAATAATAATATATTTAGCTCTAAGTTGAAATGATGATCCCTCTTCTGTTGTGACCTCCTGATCCAGTTTTCCTTTCTGCTGTTCCCTCTTTTTTTAAAAATTTATTCACCGTTATCCTGATGGTTCTTGAATGGACTTCGAAGATGGAAGCCAGAGTATGAAATGTTGGTGCCATTACTGAAGGCCTGAATGATCTTTTTTCTCTCACTATTGCTCATTTGGGAAGACATAGTGGCGCTGACACAAAATGACTTTAACGTATTCTCTTTCAAGCTGAATAACTCAAAAAGTTTTTTCAGTAATTCTTACAACAAATCGTGTCAAGATGGCTAAACGTCTTATCTGATAACCTGGAAAAAGATGTGGTTCTTTAGGTATCAAACATTGTGTGTGATGGATAATTATACCATGCTATTACATGATTTGGACAATTTTGCTGTTACACCGGCATATATATATATATATATATATATATATATATATATATATATATATATATATATATATATTATGAAATGATGGATAAAGTCCGACAATTATTTTAAAACATTTTTATGTTTATACATTCTTTTTATAGATACAAATATTTAAGTAAATGCTCTGTTTTATAATGAACAAAATTTACCGGCCTGAATGTCCGAGAAAATTTCATAGAAAATATTCGTCCTCCGACAGGAATCGAACCTGTATCCTATACGGAACCGGCATATAGCCTGACGTGCTTTACCGATTGATCTACAGACGAGCGTTTCAGTTAGCAAGGTCGATTTTACCGTTTTTAAACTACAATCTTCCATGATTCTCTCACGTACACTCATATCTGCTCATGACGTATTTGTATCTATAAAAAGAATGTATAAACATAAAAATGCCCTAAAAATAATTGTCGAATTTTCTCCATTTCATATTGTGTGACGTCATTTGTTTACATTTGGATAAGCCAAGTGCAGATATGAATGTACGTGAGAGAATCATAGAAGATTGTAGTTTAAAGACAATAGAATCGACCGAACGCTCCTCTGTGTCCCAATCGTTTAAGGCACGTCAGGCTATATGACGGCTCCGTATAGGATACAGGTTCGATTCCTGTCGGAGGACGAATATTTTCTATGGAAATTTCTCGAACATTTAAGCCGGTAAATGTTGTTTAATACTGTTTATTATAAAACAGAGCATTTACTTAAATATTTATATCTATAAAAACAATGTATAAACATAAAATGTCTTAATATATATATATATATATATATATATATATATATATATATATATATATATATATATATATATATATCAATTCGTCCCAACCAAGGGATAATGCTACTAAAACTCAACGGATTACTAAGAGTGAAAGAAAAATGAGAAGACTTCAGAGAGAACCGGGAGTCAAATCCTAAAAAGGAAACGAATGATGAACCGTTACTCCTGTTCGAAATAACGGGGAGGTGTGTGAACCGGGCAATAGTCTAATCTATCTACTCCTATTGCTATACCCAAGAAGAGATCAGACGAAATGCTTGAGTAAAACAAACAAAGAGACGGATATTAATCTGTATAACTTTCTTAACGCGAACCTATTTTAATTCTGCTTGTCTCTGCATTAGTTAACACGACCTTTACGCCCTGCCAATACCTCATGGAAAAAGGACAATTTCGTTTTGATCGCGTGGAAAGACGGAAAAAACATATCAGAGACGCTACACCAGAGGTCGACAACCTTTCGCTAACTATGTGCCGACTTAGGGTTTTAAAATCATTCAGTGTGCCAATAGCATACGTATTTTTATAAAAGTCAAGATCAATATACCTGTTCGATAATATATTTTATATAGTAATATTTAGTATATTAGAAATTAACTGATTTAAATATATGGTTTCATCGCTACACGGGAATTACCATGTTTCAAAAACAGAAACCAAAACTTCAAATTCAATTATATTAAATTAAAAGCATTAGTTCCGTTTCATCTTCAATCGAATTTTGGAATAACTTATTTTAAAATTTACTGAGTTTTAAAAGCACATACATTCATAATTTTTGTTTCCAAGGATACAGAGAAATCGAATCATTTAGACAGGGGCGGTAGCGTGTTCTTTTTTATTAACTGTTATTGTATCAATTATGAGTTACGTTCGAAAATCGGTTACGTCTAGGTAGGGTAGGGGTGCCTTTTTTTCAATGAATTATGACATCCATTCGACGCATGCTCTGTTGAGCACAGTTTTGTAAAAATCAATAAAAATACCGGATTACATACATTACTGTTCTTCCTTTTTTACTATAAAATATATATACAGGGTGTCCATAAAGTTCGTGCGCAAAAAAAATAATTTTATTTGTATTTGCGATAGAGATAATTTGTAAAAAGGATTAGAAAGATGTAAATCTATATTTTTATTGAAATTATATTTAAGTTTCCACATGTCCTCCATCATTAGCAATACAAAGAGTAATACGCTGGAAAAAAGAAAATATTTTTTTACTTATCTAAAAATTGTTGCAAATTTTGTAGTAAAGAATTATTCAATAACTATACTTAAAATTAGGTACATTAAACTTTATAACATTTTTTACAGATTATTTCTATCGCGAATACAAATAAAGTTATAAATTTTTTAAAGTGCACACGAACTTTATGGACACCCTCTATATGTAATATATAGTACAGTGTAACCCGGATACAAGAGAGTTGTCGGGACCGGAGAAGAGGTCTCTTATATCCGGGTTTCTCTTATATCCGGGTTTGGTCTATTTTGTTAAGGTAAGTATGGCTCTAATTTGGGACCAGAGAAAATCTCCGTTATATCCGGGTTTCTCTTATATCCGGGTCTCTTATATCCGGATTATACTGTATTATATATACTTTATTAAAATTGAAGCAGCTAAATATCTTCTTTGCGTTGTAGTAGTTATTGGCTCGGACTTCGTGATGTCATTTGCGGCTGCGTGCCAATGTAAATTGCTTGGCGTGCCACGTTTTGGCACGCGTGCCGTATGTTGCCGACCTCTTCGCTGCATGTTTTCAGTGAGAAATTGAAAAAAAAGAAACAGGTAAAAATACAGTGTCTCATAAATAATCGTTTATTCTGTTTCTGTCTCTATTTGTGTAATGATAAAAATATTTGGTGTAGTGACTGTTTCATTAAAAAAAAATCATATTTATTAGTCGACAATGAGTCGAGACAGTAGAGGAAAAACAGTGGAAGCAAGATAGAAATGGCGGGAATACGATTAAGGATGGAAAATGCTTGGAAATATTATTAGGGACAGATAAATGCCCCGTCTGACCGTAGTCGCTTATACAACCATGACGTTTATGTAAAAGCATCAAGCGGATACAAATACGTTCATTGGAAACAAATACGCCCGAGTCTACGTTTGAGGATACTTTATAACAACCTTCTCGACATTGTTAAATTTTCAACTAAAATAATTAAAGGTGACATACATCACTAGCGATCAAGTTCTAGTTTACACTCAAACTAAAAAAAATAAATAAATAAACACATGTGGTATCCCGAAATTATAAAAAGAAAAAATCCAAAAATGCTTGTAAGCTGTAATAATGGCCGCTACTACTGGCATCATATATAGACAGGTTTGCAAGACCCCAGTTGTAATACAAACAAAATGTTGAAAAGAAAAAGTAAGATAATAAAAATGTTTAATCCCAGACTCGAAAACATCTTAAAACATGAAACATATCAAAAGTTTGAAATGACTTTCTTTATTCGTTTTGTTCTTTCGTTTCCTAGATACAGAAATTTTTATCAGATGTAGCTAAACTGTGGAAACAACTCCACCCAAAATTATCAACTTGAACAAGCAAAATGGCTGAACAAAAATGTTTGAAAAGAAAAAATAAAGATTAGATTATAAAGAAACGTTTCCATTGTCGAACTGATCTAAGCTTCAATCATATCAGTTCGACAGAGATTACTAAAAAAAAATTATTCGTTATATTCGATAGCTTTTTGCCCTCATTAAAATCTTCATGTATAACTCGTTTAAATGCAGCCTTTAGCGAGATTTAGTCTCAATACAAAGTCCGTTCTTATTTACAAAATTCGTATCTACGTTCAAGATCATACTAACAAGACTACCGCTATGTCAATATGTAATGTTTGAAAACAATAGCGATAAAAGAAATAGGCGGAGTTGGACAATAGACCCTGAAACAAGAAATAATCCTTTTTTTATCAACATGAACATATTTTGTTTTGTCTTCTTTAGGGGGGGAATTAAGATAAATTTACAGAGCAAATTGAAACTCCTATTAACGTTTATAGAATGTAATAAGATATATTGATAATAGTGATCTTGAGTACATAATCCATAGTAATCTTCTTTAAAATTAAAAGAGGGATTATTTCGTGGCGCTAACTCTTATTGTACAATGCCACCTTTTAATAAAGTAAGCAGCTATTCTGCCGGTACAGGTAAAATAGTCGAACATGCTTTTAAGCTTATTTTACCGGACTCGGTAAAATAGACCCCCCTCAAGGCTATTTTACCCGTCAATATTTTTATTATTATAAATGCACGTAATGTTGAAAATAACAACAGATAGATTTAACACTGAAGTTTATTTGTTTTCACCATCTGTTGTGAAAATTTCAAATCTTTTCCACCATCAATTATTAAAACGCAGGTTTAAATCATTTATTCATCATTAATTATTAAAAGAAATATAGAAGTCTCTGAATATTTAAAGCGTTTCAGGCACAATAGTCTCTGCAAATCCTAAACTTGCCCTTGGGCGTGGTTCTCTTGCCAATACACTTCAGGTTCACACACTGAAGACAACAGACACAAACCACAGAATCCATGTTGTTCAAGTCCTGCCTACACAGCTAACATAACCACAGCGCTGACGATCTCAAATATAATATATTTTTAGTTCTAAATCACTATTCATATTTACCAACAAAATAGACTTTGTATCTATTTTACCGGGACCGGCAAAATAGCCTTGGTGTCTATTTTACCGGGACCAGCAATATAAACTTGGTATCTATTTTACCGTGACCGGCAAAATAGCTTTGCTGTCTATTTTACCGGAACTGGCAAAATAGCCTATTCGGAATATAAAAAACAAAAGCGATAGAATCTGTCCATCTATCTAGTATCTATATTTCTCATGTTGTCTGTCTGTGTGTCTGTCGTGGGCGTTGTTACCTCGCCTAGGCCGCATTTCTCACCCGATTTTGATGCGGTTTTCAACACAAGTTTGCAAATGGCTGCCGTAAGGACATGACGGAGCCCGATTTTTGAGTTCGGAATCAGGTTCTGAAAAAATCGATAATCGAAAAAATCGATAATCGAAAAAATCGATAATCGAAAAAATTCTGCTTATAGAAGGAATGATCGCATTTCAACCAAATTTGACACCCTCTTAGAGTCTACCATTAGAAGTGTTGTCCAGAGGTTTCATGACCACGGACCCCTAAATAGCGCGGAAAATCGATAAAACCCAAAAACCGATACGCCCAGATTGCGTCTGAACCGCATGTCGGTTTTTAGCGAAAACCGAGCGGATTTATGAAGAGGCCATTGGGAGTCATCATGTGAAGTTTCAACTCTGAGCGCCCCCCCCACAGAGTGCAAATCGACAATCGGTCAACCCTTAAAAATGTTTTTTTCCGGTTTTTTAAAGCTGATCGTATTGTGTTTATTTTGTTTAGTTCTTTTTTCGTAACAGATTTAATGTTTACTATAGAGCTTAGAAAAAGTTGGCAGTGTGATATAGGCAAGAAGTAAGGCATGTAACAACATCAGCACGGCAAAGGGCACTCCTCTAAAGGCAAGGAAGGGCAAAAATATTTTAAGTCAAGTGATAGCGATTGCTGTATTAGTTGTACTATTTTTGAATCAAGCACGGGCAACGCCGGGCCATGCTGCTAGTGTAAAATAAGGTCGTCTCGATTATGAATCTGGATACATCGAGCGCGAACCTTATTTTTAAATTTAAATGTAATGTATATCTTCAGCATTCTCCATGTAAAATTTTAACCATGAACACAACTCTGTCATTAGAAGCTAAAAGCGATCGAATTGTCTGTATTGGCATACCTTTTCTTGTCAGTTTATACTTACTTGAATGTTACTCGGAAAACAGTGGCTAGATTGGAACGGAAATTGTTTAATTCTTCCGCTTCCAGCCATTTAATGGTGTTGAGCTAATAAAACCGCGCTACGTTGTGACGTTTATGCTGTGTACGTTAACAAACAAGTATAAAGTTTCCTTTTCGTAGTTAGATTGTCATAAATTCGATTACATACATCGAAAATCTTCTCGGGTCATCCGCGTGTCTAAATCCAGAGAAAACTATTGCAGTCGCTTGTAAGAATCTCGGACAGTCAAATTTTATAACTCTTGACAGAAGGAAGGAATCTTCTACCGAATGCATTATTCCCCTGAGGAAAGACGAAGAATGCATCGGCCGAAAAGCTATGATTGAGGTCATGAAAGAATAGGATATTAACGAGAATTCACGACGGAATTTTGGACATTATTTTATGAAGTGAAAGCCATTTAATGAGACCCGAGAGGAAATGAGAGGAGACCCAACTCTCCCCGACTAAGGAATATATTTCACTTACTTTTAAACAAGGTGTAAAAATGAAATTAATTAAACAAATCAGTCAGTTATGTGCCATGCGTGATACACGCTTAGGCGATCATGTATCTTTCGATAGATAACTGACGAGGCAGATTTTTTCCGCAATAGTTTGCCATTTCTTTCTGCGGTAGACCAGTAACTGGAGAGAAGAAGATTCATACCTTTCCCAAGGGTATTAACACGTAACTGAATGAAATAGATTCGATTAGAATTCGAACTCGGCTCTCCGATTCCTCAATCCAAGCCGCTAGCCATTACTCCACTCTCAAATAGTAAATACGTTTCAGTAATGAACAAAATATTTTTTATTAATCTGAAATTTCTTCCCTGGATTTTGATGGCTTTTAAAACATTTAAATAAATTCAATCCCATAGATGTTATTACCTTAAACGTTATTTTTAGCAGATACTCGTATTTGAATAGACGCTCCGTTTATTTATTAAACTGTATATTTATTTATTTTCGTCTACCGGCCTGAATATTAGAGAAATCTTATTTTAAAAAAAAAAAAGAAGATATGCGCTTTCCGGCCGGGGGAAAATCCTCATTAGATCTGATGTGCTTCGATTTCTCGCCTACAGAGTTCGTTGATGGCCAAGCCAAGTTGAAAAGTACCTTTAAGCACAGATTTTTTCCGAAATATACATATCTATTCACTCCTATTTTAAAGTAAACAAAGCAATTTCCAAAGAAAAGGATATATTTTTAATTAATAATCCGACTGATTTTATGACTGAAATGTTATTTTTAGTGGATACTCATATCTTAATAGACATCCAGTTTATTCGTTCATTTATTAAACAGTTGTTATGGTCCGGTTCCTTGTATCACGGTGATAGTCCAAGGTAGAACCAATAAAGAAGTACTCGAACACGTATATGGAATAACACAGATATATTACAAACAGGAATATATACAGAGAAGTAGAAGTGTTAGTATGAACAATCAGGTTTAGTAGAGAGAACAATGTTCTCTCGATCAGTATCACTATTCCAATGTCTTGTTGTAATTGTCTGAACGCGACTCTGTTTCGGACTGCCTCTGACTCGACTCTTCACTCGACTTCAATGGGCATATTTTTGGCCGAGCCCACGGGTTGAGATCCCCAGTTTTTGGTTTAGTTACATGATGCCCACGGGGGGGTGACTAAATATAGTCAGTAGTTCGACTATATTTAGTCACCCCCCCACGTGGGCATCATGTGGCACAAGGCCGTTTTTAACGTGGGATATCTGAGCCCGTGGGCTCGGCCCTGGTATGCCCATTGAACCCGAATAAACGGGTTCAAGTTCGGTTTACCTCCCCGAAAGAGACACCGCCCTTCGACGTAGCGTCGTTCGGGTTCCTCCCCGCCCGAAGGCAGAGAGTTCAACCGAACAGCCGGTCAAGACTTGAGCAACTGGCGATATTCAGTCACCCCCCACTACTGGGGCATCATGTGGCACAAGGCCCGTTGGCTCGGCCTAAAAATATGCCCATTGAACCCGTATAAACGGGCTCAGGGCCGGTTTACCTCCCGAACGAGACTCCGCCCCTCGCCGTAGCCTCGTTCGGGATTCCTCCCCGCCCGAAGGCAGAGAGTTCAACCGAACAGTCGGTTCAGAAGTGAACGACTGACGATATTCAGTCACCCCCCCCCACGAGGGTGTCATGTGGCACAAGGCCTTTTTAACGTGGGCATTCCCGAGCCATTAGGCTCGGCCAAAAAATAGCCCATTTGAACCCGTATAAACGGGTTCAGGGACCGAGTTTACCTCCCCCGAAGGAGACTCCGCCCTTCGGCGTAGCCTCCTTCGGGTTCCTCCCGCCCGTAGGAAGAGAGTTAAACTGAACAGTCGCTCAGAAAGTGAACGACTGACAATATTCAGTCACCCCCCACGAGGGTGTCATGTGGCACAAGGCCTTTTTTAACGTGGGCATTCCCGAGCCATTAGGCTCGGCCAAAAATAGCCCATTTGAACCCGTATAAACGGGTTCAGGGCCGGTTTTACCTCCCCGAAGGAGACTCCGCCCTTCGGCGTAGCCTCCTTCGGGTTCCTCCCGCCCGTAGGAAGAGAGTTAAACTGAACAGTCGCTCAGAAAGTGAACGACTGACTATATTTAGTCGTCCCCCCACGAGGGCGTCATGTGGCACAAGGCCTTTTTAACGTGGGCATTTCCGAGCCATTAGGCTCGGCCAAAAAATAGCCCATTTGAACCCGTATAAACGGGTTCAGGGCCGGTTTTACCTCCCCGAAGGAGACTCCGCCCTTCGGCGTAGCCTCCTTCGGGTTCCTCCCGCCCATAGGAAGAGAGTTCAAACCGAGCAGTGTGTTCAAAAGTGAACGACTGACTTTTTGCCTACTCCTGAGGCGCAGTATTTATTAAGTATGGAATAGTCCATTATTATTATTATGGGTAAGATCCCATAACAACAGTATATTTATTTTTGTATCCGGGACAGAATATTCGAGAAATCTTATTAGAAAAAAAATGTGCTCTCTCCTGCAGGATTCGAAACTGCATTCCCATAGGTGAAAGCATCATTAGACCTGCCGCTCTTTGGACCTCTCAGCCAAACATGGAAAGTTGTATAGTGCCTTTAAACACAGATTTTTTTTTTAAGATTCTCGAAATAGACATATTTACTCAGTTTCGTATCCCAACGTAAACAAAGCAACTTCTAAAGAAAAGGATGGATTTTTTAAAATCCAATATATTTTATTACTTATACTTTAAAGGCTATGTGTGTTAGGTGGTGGCACCTCTATTTATATATGCTGGTCAATGGGGCATTATGGGGAGGAAGGTCAGGTGTTTCCGGTCTATTGTATTATTCTAATAGGCATTAAATAGGCGGGGTCGGCTATATTTTAAATGATTCTAAAGGCTATTGAGTAATAGAACCATTACACATGGCCTGAAGATTGTACTCAAGCATGAAACAGACTGTTGTCACTTGGTGTTGTCCACTCTTTTATTGTACACCGAACTCTATTTTATTACCACCAGTAATCACTGTGTTCTATTTTCTTAACTAATGTTTACTTCAAAGATTCGTAGTGACATGGATGCAATATATATTTGGTAGCTCCAAGTATTCGCTAAAATATGAGCATACAAAATCGCGCCCAGAAAAAAAAACATTTGTGCTTTAATGTTGTCTTTGTTTAAAATAGCCGAGAATTAAGAAGGCCGTAATTAGAGAGTATCGAAGGAACAGAAAATTAGGTTATAGAACAAAGAAAAGGTTTATTAAATTCTTATACACAAAACGGAAAAAAAACGTGAATAAATCACCTACTCAAATCCTACTCTAATGTGGCTACTTGTCATAAGTAGGAACAGTCCATTATCACAGTAGTAAGGAAGAGCAGGAAGTACGCTCAGTCCTACGTTGCAACAATTTGTAAGTTGTCTGTTTTAAGATTCCTGTTTTTGTTTTATCGTTTTTTTGTCGTGTTTCTTTTTGTTTTTTTCCTTTCTCCAAATTAAAATAATTTCTTAACATTTTTTTTTGGTTTCCAATTTAATTTAGTTTAAAAATAATTAAAATTTAAAGTTAAACAAATGTTCAACATTTAAATCAGTTCTAAGCGTTACTAAATCTGCAAAAAAGCCATCACTGAGTAAGAGTGTCTTGCGCCAACTCCCAATTTGGAACGGATTTTATACCTTATTAATCTTCTTGGTCTGGGAAATTCTTTGCTACTACTTCAGCCACAATGCCACCCTCAGAAGAAAAGAAAATGAGTGCTGTGAACATTTTTAATACCAAGTATCCTTTTCAGGATTGGGTTCCTTCTGAATTTTACTCCGCCTAAACTCTGAAATTTTTACTGTTTATTTTTCCTCAATAGAAGGAGTTAGGCTCGCCTATCGCCCGGTTCACACTCCTTCCCGATATTTTGATTAGGAGAAAAAAATTTATCCCTGGTTTCCTGTTTAGGATTATGTTTCCGTTTCCTTCTAAAGTCTTTTCCTTGGCTTTCACTTCCAGTCGATTTCTTGCCTCTTAGTGGCATTATTGCCTTGCTTGGGATGAACTGATTAAAAATGAATGTTCCTTCGAGATTTCGGGATTTTGAAATTATGGCTTTTTTTCACATATGGTCAAAAACCAACTCCTGGTACCGTGTGAAATGCCCAACTGGCAGACCCTGTTTGATTCGATATTTTAATAACTTCAGTAAAATTGGCGCCAACTCAATTATTGTTCACTCTTTCAAAAAGCACGAGTTCTTGTCTGAACACCAAAATTAAGTAGCGCTGATACTGATCAGCACTTAAATGAATGGCCTCTTAGGATTATGGGTAAGTTTTGATTTGCTAAGCTTAATAAAATTTCTATTGTCATTATACTTGTAATTGATTAACAATTTATTGAAATAAATGGGGTTTTCATAATTTATCCATTCTTGAAGACTGTTAATTAAATCGTTTTAAATAAGCCTAAAAACTTTAGTGTTTTATTTTCGCCATAACAAGCATTTTCTCACTGACTCACTCTCTCTTTTATATAGAGCCCGGGTAATTAGTCGTTCATCTTGACTGGGAAACGCGTGTGCGAAATTTCATGTGGCAATCGTCTTCTTCTTCGTTGGAAATAACAAACATCGCAGCGGGGGGACGTAACCACTTCATTAAAGAAAGCAAATAAGGAAAAACAACAAATCCCGACACGCTAAAAGGTTACGTGTCTTTTCCCACCGCCACCAAAGATTAAACTCTCGACTCTAACGGCTGGAAATACCAACAAAATCTGGCCCACACCTTAGGATAAAATAGACGGCAGAGACACGTTAAGACTTTGATCTTTGCGTCATGTCGCCACCGTTGGTCTGAGGTCCGTCAAGAATTTGCGGTTTGTGGCGCCATCCTGATTTATTGCAAATAATCCACCAGCTTTGTTGGCATCATTTTGTCTCTCGGTCGGTATTGCTGTGTCGGAACGACCTTCCCGTCGGGTCCTTTTCAGTCGAAACCGAACAAAAACAGTTTCCTTTCCGACTTTTAATAAATGATGAAAATTGGTCTGCCTTACTGACTGGTTCCTTGTGTAATGGATTCTACAAATGTTAGCGTCGTCTAACAATGAAATATTCCCAAAAAATAGATCACAGTATATTCAAAAAATCCCAGCACCGTTTTCTAGTTTACGGGCGCAGGGATAATTAATTATACACTCTCTGAAATGAAAAAAAAAATTGATATTTTCCACCGTTTCCACCCCTGGGAGTCATCGGATAATAAATAAAGTTACGAAATGACATTCTTCATTATCAAGTATGTTTCTGGGAATAGAGGAAAATTCGGTAATTATGAAATAAAAGTCCATTGAAAATATATTTTATGGTCGTTTACGAGTGGAGATTAGGGGCTAAGACCCCCCCCCCCGGCTATGATTTTAAATAACTTAAAATCGTGGGGGTCCAGATAAAACCCCACTATAACAATACCTGGGTCGTACTTGCAGAAGGGGGTGCTTAAGAGGTTTAGGCCTCCTTCCCCAATATTTTTCAAGTATTATTAACTTTGGGGGTCTGGATAAAATACCACTACAACAATGTACTGTCTGGATCCGATTCTAAGCCCTCACTCCAGTATTTTTAAATAAATATTTTTAAATAAGTATTTATTTAATTACTATAGTATTGTTTTCATTCAGGCAAATAAAATCGATTTATCCAAATTAAAGTTAAGTTCTTGTATCTTTTTAAATTATTATTTAAAAAAAAAAAAAGTAGTAAATAAATTAAGTTTTAGATATTTATTTAAGAAGCAAAAACTATCTTTATTTCTTTGGAATTTTTCAAGAACTCCATTCACACTATTTACATTATTCGGACTATTGTCCTCATCTTTTTTGCCATATTTATTACAACGTTTCGGCCGTTGTACGCTCCGGCCTTCTTCAGGTGGTTGGAATGTCGAACTGAACCCTTTATTTCGCTCACTGGCGTAGACTGTTCTAGTTCTACGTGCCATGTCTAATAGATGTCAGTTATCAGTTATCTCCTGTTAATTCCCCTCCGCAAGTTCTCCACTGCCTTAACCGGGTATTGAACTCACACTCTTTGGGTCTCGTCACTGGATCTAACTAACGCCTTTATCCACTGTGCCATGTGTCAACTGTATTCATTCAAAATTTACAACAATTAACGCAACCATATTATATTTTGTTTGAAAAAAAGTAAAACTAAGCAAGAAAAAAAGGTCAACATTTTCTGCGCGGTAAATAAATAATAATAAATAAATAAATATTACAAATGTTGCCATAAAAGCAAAAGTCTAAGAGAAATTTAATTAATTAAAGATTGATAATTTTTTTTTGCTTTTCAAAGACAAATAAAATTTAGAATTTAAACATTTTAATTATCGATTTTCAAATTTCAAAGCTTCTAAATCCCTGACAAAATAGTAATTTCTCTTTTCTTTAATTGATATGTCCCGGAAAGGTATATATTTGTTCGAAGTAGCAAAGTGGTTGTTGACTACTCTAACCGGCTAGGGCAATCTAGCAGGTAACCGTAATGGACTGGTCCTCGTCGTAGTGGTAGGCAATAGGCGTAGGCAATAGGCGTCGTCCTGTACCTCCACATCAGTCTGTATTTATGGCTGACACCAGCCAATCATATTACTGTGAGGGCGTACCCAGGTGTATGCATATTCATTACATCAGAAACTTACAAGACACTTTTTGCAAGTAATTTGAATCTAGGAAACTCTATATTATAGGGTTTTAATTAAAAAAACTACAGCTTTATTGCTTGATGTTTGAATATGTTGCTTTTTTTGCTGAAACTTGGCTGCTTCTCGTTTAATTTTAACTTTCTTTAAACAAAATGTAATATAATTGTGTTAATTTTAATTTGTTGTAAATTTTGAATGAATAAAGTTCTTCTGCAGTAAAAACACAGAGAAATGAGACTATATAGTTTTGCTGTTTTAAAAAGAAATAACTATCGAAAATTTAATTTATTTACTTTTTTATTAAAATATTAATTTAAAAAGAAGATACAAAAACTTTAACTTAGATAAATCGATTTTATTTATTTGAAAACAATAGAGTATAGCATTTAAATAAATATTTAATTAAAAAATATTAGAGGGGGGGATCTTCATCCCTAAATCCCTATCCAGAAAGTACGGCCCCGGTATTGTTGCAGTGGGGATTTATCTGGACTGAAATCCCTGACTTTTTTAGTTAATACTTATTTAAACGTATGGGTGGGGATAGACCCATCGAGAAAGTACGACCCTGGTATTGTTGTTTTATCTAGACCCCCCCCCCCCAGTTAATAATACTTTTAAAAAAATATGGGGGAAGGATGCCTAGCCCCTTAAGCTCCTCTTCTGCAAGTACGGCCCTGGTATTGTTGTTGACCCCACGAAATTCAGTTATTTGAAAATATAGTGGAGGGGACTTAGCCTCCAAATTCCCACCCCAGAACGGCCCTAAAATGAATTTTCAATCGAGTTTTATTTCATAATCACCGAATTTTCCTACTTTGTCAAAATAGCAGAATTTTTTGTTATCGAATTTTACGGGTACCAACATTTCTCATACCAATTGATGGTCACCCGCTAACGCAAATGATCAAATCTTCTAAAAAAAAGGATTAAAAAATATAATTTAAAAATCAAAAAATCCTTTGGCCTTTACTCAATAATAACGTAAAGATTTTGACGATAAAATTTTGTTTTTATTAAGTTTGGGGCATTTTTTTTTTTATCACGTAAGGTTATTTTTTAACGTTTCTTTGGAGGGGGGTAGCGAAGATAAAATGCGAACTGTAGTACAAGAGAAAATGGTAGAAGAAAAATGCGAATCTTGGAGTAAAACCATCAAAAGAGGGAGGTTCACTTTTCTGGCATCCATAATTAGACCGCATCAGGAACAAAGCAGTAGGAAAAGTATTAGTTCAATACTTCAGACCATGCAATAAGAAAAAAGGGGGTCGTCCAGTAATGCTATGCTCAAGGACAATTAAAGCCGACCTTTCAAATATAAATATTCTATTTGACATTTCAAATCCAGCCTCTCTCCTTCAACTGAAGAACTTAGCCTTAGACAAATGAAGTTGGAGAAAACATAAGAGATTCTTGCTCGGGCAATTATTTTTTTACAATAACAATAATGTTCACTCTGTAAAAGGCCCAAGAGTCACTCGAGGTAGAGCGTTACAAAATAATCACAGTTTACGGGGCTATGTGAGAAGGGTAACGATTGACCCTAGAGTTGAACACGTTAAGATTGTAGTGGTCGGTGAAGCAGCGGTTTGTAGGAAGAAGGTGCTCGAGTGGGACTTCCATCTCACTAATGGAAAACGAAGGGACGGGGGGGAATAGGCGTGGCATCGCGGGTCTTAGCCGGGGGGGTTAGAATTGGTGGAACTAAGGATTGTTGTTCGTCTGAGCATTTTCCATGGAAATAGCGACAGAACAGTGAGAGACTTGCGATGCTTCGCCTGGAATGCAGAATAGTAAATAATTCATCACCCACATGGACGCGAAGATGGTTTTGGACTCTATCCAGTCTGAAAAGTTTATTTTAAGTCAGAGCAAAAAGAAAAAGAAATAGCCATTAAGAATTAGAAAAAAAAAACGGAGTCGCATTCTAAAAAAAATGTTTTATTGTAGAAGAATAAAGGAATGATTTTATTCTAAAAGAATGGTTTTATTCTAAACGGCCCATTTTATCGACAGGTTGGCATATGTTTCAATTTTAAAATATGATTCCGATTAGGAGAGTAAGTTTACAGTTGATTTTGGAATGTTAGAAAGTAAAAAAGTTTGTAAAATATATCATCTATTGTGTTCTAGAAGCACGGATCTACGTTCGGGGAAAGTCCAACGAGGTTCGAACAACCTCAACTCTGCTCCATAGAACACAATAAAAATATGTAAATAGCAAACTAAAGAAATATTATAAATGAACTTAAAACAAATAATCCCAAATGATAGATTAATCATGAAAACAAAATTTATTATTTTGCGTTTCATCTAAAATAAAATATCTTCTGCATGTCCGTCATCGGATTGTTTTGAGTTTAAATCGGGGAAAAGTCGTGAAAAAGAGTTTAATGGTGATGCATGATTTGGAGTAATAGTGATTGGAAAAAAATCATAGACAAAAAATCAACAATTTATATTTTTATTGATTTACAACAAAAGATTTTTCTTTTTATTCTTGACTAATATGTGTGACGGAAAGTGGAATTGTATCAAGCGTTTGAAAAGTGTCCAATTAATGAATTTATGTTGTCAGAATTAACACACGACAATTAGTCCGCATCATTGTTGCGGGGGTGGGGGTGATTAAGGGGGGGCTGATACCTAAGCCCCCCTCTTTGGTGACAGGCCTGGTCTTCATTCCTTATAGATATTTCCTCCACAGTTTTTACAGCTTCTATCTCACACTGGGCAAAATCCTTGTTACTGCAATAAATGTTACGTAGTGAATATCGTAGGAGACAGAAGTGGTAACGTGCTATATATATATATATATATATATATATATATATATATATATATATATATATATATATATATATATTTAGTTGGATTGATGTGAGTTTGTGACCTGGGTTTCACGCTTTCCCAAAAGCGTGAAACCCAGGGTCACAAACTCACATCAATCCAACCCATATCTCTGATTCTGATATTGAGCGCCTTCTAATAAGTACCATGCATATAATATATAAATAATTATATATATATATATATATATATATATATATATATGATATTTATATTTATGTACACTTTTCACACACACACATACATATATATATATATATATATATATATATATATATATATATATATATATATATATATATATATATATATATATTGCTTGACCGGCCTGAACTGGCCGGTCTAGAACGTTCAGAGAGGTTTAACAACTAGTTAGCACTTAACAGGTTGGAATAGCAAAGATTCTGTCTGTTTGCTTTTCTATATTAAACTTCAAATAATACAAGTCAACGTAGAGGATTAGAGCCAGAATGGTAATGTTGAATGAGGTGTGTGCTGTGAAAGAACGAGCAGGTCGTGAGAAATGAAGATTATGAAGACAAGAGAAAAAGGAGACGATTGATCCTTTATGTTCAGTTAGAGGTGTTCTGGGAAGCCCTTACACTGTTTCACGAAATGGCAGTTGTTGGTAAAAAAAAAAAAAAAATGGATGACATTTTCTCTCCATGGAAGGAACTGTAAAGTTCTGAACTGATTGAACTAAAAAAATGAAGGTTTACCATGGAAATAGCGATCATCATGCAATGTTGTGTCTGTGGCGAAAAGAGGCTGTACATAGGAGAATGAAACAATGCAAACGATTTGGAATTCTTACCAAAAAGCTAGAAAGTGAGATTTTAGCATCTCCAGCACAGATATGGCACCAACATACCATTTTTGGTCTCTCACAGTAAGAACATTATAACGAAATAAAACCTTTGGAAAACTTATGTATTTTAAAGAACAGATTGCATTATTTACATGATTCGGACTGTTATCCTCATCTTTATTGCCATATTCACAACGTTTCGGCCGTTGTACGCCCCGGCCTTTATGTCTATGTCTCTATATATCTGTCTATATCTCTGAGTTGAGGAATTATGATTACTTGCATTATTTACATTATTCGGACTGTTATCCTCATCTTTATTGCCATATTCACAACGTTTCGGCCTTCTTCAAGTAATTGGGATTTTGAACCGGAGTAGATTGTTCTAGTTCCACGTGCCATGACTCTTCGGGATGTCTAAGTTATTTCCCTTTAACTCAACTCTCCATGTTTTTTTTCCTTCACCACTGCTGTAGCCTGATATTGAACTCACAACTCTTTGGTTCTAGTCACTGGATCTAACCAACGTCTTTATCCACTGGGCCATGTGTCCTTCAGAAGAGAGGAAAGGATAAACTTCGACTCATGTTCAAAAGACCGGGGAGGTGTGTGAACTGGACGACAGGCAAACCTATCTACAGCAATTGAGGGGAGAGAACAAAAAAACTGGTAGATAAATTTTCAGATTTCAGATAGAGACATTACAAGTACAGAGTTGAAGTAGTCTTTAGAAGAAAGCGGAAACCCGATCCTGAATAAGGAACAAGGGATGAACCTCTACTCCTGTTCAAAATTCCGGGGAAGAGAGTGAACCGGACGATAGGGGAACCTTTAAAAAAACACCCTTCTTAAGGCTTTCTTTGCCTAAAGTCGGCTCTTATGGGATACTGAATCTCCCTAACTATGAAATATATCGAATAGAGAACTTTTTTCAAAGGTTGAATTGATTTATAATGAATTTCTATAACAAAGAGATCGGATCTATAAAATCGTGAGGTACCCATTATAAATTGATCTTTCTTCTACATATAAGTGTATCTAGTGGATAGTATTAATTTGAATTAAAAGTTCCTTGAATTTTCAGTGTTAAATTTATTTATTTTTTATACATGAGGCTTTTAGAATAAGAGGCTGGGATTTTGTCCAGTGTTTGGGGGCACTGCGAATTTACCCGCTGTTCTTTTTGTCATGGATTCAGCGCCTTCACAGGCATATTGTTTCCGTCGGAATAAAGAACATCAAAACAATAAGTTAATTCTTTACAGTATATTTTATTTTCCTTGAAAAAAAAAATCAGTGGCCCAATTTCCATAAGCTGCCTAAACAAGAAGCCGTGGTAAACAATTTATTCAACCAATTTATCTGCTTGGATAAATACACAAAACTGTTTTGTCGTCACAGCTAAACAAATTAACTGTAGCACGACATCTGGTGACGTTTCTTTTAACTAATATGCCATAAATAAAGTTTGTTTTTGTTCATATTAAAAGTCATCGTCATTTTCTATGTGGAATCTCATCAACCGGAGATTATGATTTAAATATTATCAGATCTGTAGAATATGACTATTTAGTTTATAGACTATATTTCTGAGTCCTTTTATATAGACTAGAAAATTAGTACTAATATATGCTTGTATTACATGTAAATAAAAATAAATTATGGGAAAGTAACAAAGGGATGAGAAAAAGAACGTAAAGAAAAGAAAAGAAACATAAGATAATGGATGACCTTCTTGGGCTTTCCATCATTTCTTTCTTTACTTTCTTCCAGTCGTGAATTAATTGATGAGATACTCGGTGAATCGTCTCAATGTTTTTCGGGTAGTCCTTTCGAACAAGCTTCCAGCGTCTCGGCTCAAGAATTACATTTTATCCCACAAGACACATCAAAAGAGAAAAGTTGGTATAAAATACTCTCTCTCTCTCTCTCTCTCTCTCTCTCTCTCTCTCTCTCTCTCTCTCTCTCTCTCTCGTATTATTACATATATATCAAGGTAATCCTTATACAAAGCCTGGCAACCACGAGAATGAGGAGACCTAAATTACTACTCAATAACGATTAGTAAGAACATTTTTAGCAAGGAACTTGTTAGTAAATACACAGTAATTTGTTAATTAGCAAGCTGGGATAAAATAAAATGCGAGGCCAATTTTACTAATTTGAGGCTCACTCTGAACCAGCATCGCCTCGCCTGTCTACTATCTGCTTCACAATTGAGTAGTAGCGTTTGGCTCAACGCAGTGTCTTCTTCATCTACCGGTACCCTTTTAGATGATGACAGCACTGGGGTTGGAGTCGCGATCCATCTTGGGCTCAAATTATGTGAGCATCACAGATGCAGAGGTGGAGCTTCCATTGATGAGTGGTTTGCATCCTCTCTCCTGCCGTCGTATTGCAGGCCGCTTTCCAAGACATGCAGCAATAAACGACATCATCAGAAGAGGTTTGGATATAGCTGGGCTCCCTTCCCAAATCGAACCCGTAGGCCTCGACTGTGGTGATGGAAAGCGGCCAGATAGCATTACCATTTTCCCTTCTAAAATGGGGAAGTCGTTGATTTGGAATGCAACCTGTGCTGATACATTTTTGACCGGTAATTTGATCAGGTCTGCGGATGAGCTGAGGTCTGTCGCTCGGGACGCGGAGTTAAAAATAAAATATTAGTTAAATATTCTTCTCTTGCTGAGAGATTTTTTTTTACTCCTTTGGCAGTGGAGATTTCGGGGTTTATTGGCCCTCGTTTGATGGTGTTCCTTCGGAGGATTGGCGGGATGGCGTCCTGATTAAGGGACAAGCCTTGCAAAACGAAGTGGCTCTTACAGCGTGTCTCACTGACGATGGTTCGAGGTAATGATTTCTCCATTATTGCGGCTGGCAGAGGATAGAAAAAAAAATTTTCTTTATAGGTACTTTGTTCAATCTTTGTTCAAATAAATTCTTTGTCTTTATGCGTATTATTAATCGTAGATCACTAACCATCAATTAAAGTTACACGACTAACCATAGGTATATATCTCATACCCGATTTTGAAAATATCCAAAAAAAATATTAAATATAAATCTTTATTTACATTATTCGAACTATGGTCCGAAATCATTGTCGCCATATTTATTACAACTTTCGGCCTTCTTCAGGTGGTTGGAATATCGAACTTAAGTCTTCATTTCGCTCCTACGTGTCATGTTTATTGGATGTCAATTATCAGTTCTCCACCGCCTTAACCAGGCTTTGAACTCACACTCTTTGGGTCCTCTCATTGGATCGAACCAACGCCTTTATCCACTGTGCCATTCGTGCTTGAGAACATCTGCGAATGAATTTCTGGGTATTATAAACCTAATGTCTTCAGCAACCATTTTTACCAGTGCTCATATTGCAACCTTTTGCTGTTATCATTACATTTTTTACCAGAGCTCATATTGCAACTTTTTGTTGTTATTATCGCTTTTCTATGGCACTCCTTATTACTGGTTCCCATATTGTATTCATATAAATCTTTATTTGAAATATTTTACATGCAGGCACTTCAAACTTTGT
This sequence comes from Acanthosepion pharaonis, assembly GCA_903632075.3. Taxonomy (NCBI): domain Eukaryota; kingdom Metazoa; phylum Mollusca; class Cephalopoda; order Sepiida; family Sepiidae; genus Acanthosepion; species Acanthosepion pharaonis. The sequence continues at coordinate 316,363 of CAHIKZ030000512.1, read as the reverse complement.
ACTTTGAGTAACCATTAATAGGAACTGAAAAACATATTATTTAGGTAAGAAAATCAGATACTGATTATTAAAATCCACCTTTAAATGCCGAATCAGGATGTGTCGTCAGTGTTGTTGCTCCCATGTCACTAGAAGTTTCGGGTCTAAATAAACAACAGACTCCTTCGATGGGCGACCCGACCGAATATGATCAGTATTCGACCCGCACCTAGAACAAAATCTGCCACTAGCTTTAGGACGTGAATTATATAAGTTGCCCCAGTAGACAGCAACCAATTAAGACTTCACTTGGGCTATTCGAAGTTATAGATTAGGTATGCATGGTTGTATTGATCTTCCTACATGCGGCCAACATAGGGTGTTTTTTTTTTTTAGAAGAAGAAGAAGAATAGAGGAAAACAAACTAATAAATAATACGCAGATATACAAACACACACTCACCCACGCACATGCACACACACATATATATATATATATATATATATATATATATATATATATATATATATATATATATATATATATATATATATATATATATATATATATATATATATATATATATATATATATATATATATATATATATATATATATATATACATACACATATACATATATATATAACAACAAAAAAAAAAAAAAAAAAACGATTTTTTTATATTGGCTTGCCGCTTGCCTTACGACTTTTTCTTTCTCTCCCCACCCCCTCAACTTCTCTAAAATAACCCATCTGTTTGGCCCCATCCTTTCCATTTCCACTTTCCTTTATATTCCTTTTTTTCCTTTTCTTTTCTAAAGTACACTTAACAAAACGTTTACAATCGAGTGATTAAAATGACTTAGACTATTTACAACTTTAAAAACTAAGAGAAAAACATTTAACTAAAAATCGCTTAAAAATAAATTAATCAAGCTATTTACATGTTAAATACGAGTTATAAAAAAAAGAAAAAACATTATAATTAAAAATAGGAAAATTTGCGCTGGGTACTATGGGTACCCAGAGTGAGTGTTCTAGAGTTAAGCTGCATTTTCTCCGTAAGGTGTCGCTTTCCGAACAGTTTCTTAGACATCTTACCTCTTCTCAAGTGCAGTGCCTTACACTATTTGTATCTTAGTGCCTTACAATATTTGTATATTATTTAGTGCCTTACACTATTTGTATATTATTTAGTGCCTTACGCTATTTGTATAATATTTAGTGCCTTACAATATTTGTATATTATTTAGTGCCTTACACTATTTGTATATTATTTAGTGCCTTACACTATTTGTATATTATTTAGTGCCTTACAATATTTGTATATTATTTAGTGCCTTACTCTATTTGTATATTATTCTCTTCTCTGGACATCATGTCCCCTTTTATGATCGAACTCTCTATAAGCTACATGTTGACAACCTGTGTGGAATTTCCGTGGATCCAACAAGTTCTAAAACATTGAATCAAAGGTATCATTTTTTTTTTTTTTTTTGTGGGTTCAAATAAATTGAAATAGCACGTAATCGTACATCGCTTGGTCAATACGTTCATTTGGCCTCATTTGGCTGCCTCTCCGTATTCTCTTCACATCCAACTTCTCTTCGTCTATTTTCCCATTCTTTACTCAATCGCTAGAAATAAACACCGCTTCCCATTATCCATATTTTCGCAGCTTTAGCCAAATATAAACTCCAGAAATAAACAATTGAGGATTTGACATCCTAAAGCTCCCAAATTATTTGGGTAGTGTGCCAGTAATTAGGAATGCTAGAATTAATATTTTAATATTCTGATAAATCTTAATTCTTCAGTTAATGATTGAATAAGTTCATGGCGAGTTCTCTGATAATAAAATATCCGTAGATCCCCCCCATCGCATTGTTAAATATTTGAGCTTAACGACTTTAACAAAATATTGCAATAACAATTATAAATATGAATGCTGGTCGTTATTTTAAGAAGTAAGGGGGTACAAATAAAAAGATTCGAAATTGACAACTTTTTCCGTTTCATTGAAACAGACATTAAACACTTCTATTTTCCACTCTTTCATTCTTTCTAAGTCCCCGTCTTACGAACATTTATCTTAATAATTTTAAAATAATTCTGCAGACTATGTTATTTTATTTATGGTGACTGAATTTTGGGTCCTTGTCTTACTCGGTTTTCGTCATTCGATAGTGTGTTCTGAAAATTGTCGCTTTTATCACGGTCGCCTTTGGTTCTCGGCCTTTTGGCTATGATCAAAATGTTGTATTCATCTCTCAGTTGTGTGTCTCTGTCTACGGGCAGAACGCAACTGAAAATATTACTAAGAGGTGTCCGGTCATGGGAAACAGCTTTCCGCGGCGGTACCTCCCTCGTTGCATTAAAGAGGTGGGGGCGGGGAGATCGGAAGTAATACCGATACCAACGCAACCAAAGGTTGGGCTGAGGTAATTGGGGACCTGGCCACGGCGCACGCGCTCAGGCTGCCCACATTAAACTGACCGCGGGACAGCTGGTATATACAAACACTTCTCGGCCTTTTACCTAAGATGAAAGTCAAGTATCTGTTCTTGTCACCTTAATCTGGTTCTCTCTCTGTCTATATGTCTAACATGAGGTTTATGATTATTTACATTATTCGGACTGTTATCCTCATCTTCATTGCCATATTCACGTTTCGGCCGTTGTACGCTCCGGCCTTTATGTCTATGTCTCTCTATATATCTGTCTATATCTCTGAGATAAGGTATTATGATTACTTGCATTATTTAAATTATTCGGACTGTTATCCTCATCTTCATTGCCATATTCACAACGTTTCGGCCGTTGGACGCTCCGGCCTTTATGTTTGTGTCTCTCTATATATCTGTCTATATTTCTTAGATGAGGTATTATGATTACTTGCATTATTTACATTATTCGGACTGTTATCCTCATCTTCATTGCCATATTCACAACGTTTCGGCCGTTGAACGCTCCGGCCTTTATGTCTATGTCTCTCTATATATCTGTCTATATATCTGAGATAAGGTATTATGATTACTTGCATTATTTAAATTATTCGGACTGTTATCCTCATCTTCATTTACATATTCACAACGTTTCGGCCGTTGTACGCTCCAGCCTTCTTCATGTGATTGGAAATTTCGAACCGAATCCTCAAGGACACATGGCCCATTGGATAAAAAATCTACCCCAGTGGACGAAATAAAGGGTTCGGTTTGAAATTCCAATCACCTGAAGAAGGCCGGAGCGTACAACCGTTGTGAATATGGCAAGGAAGATGAGGGTAACAGTCTGAATAATGTAAATAATGTAACTGAGTCTCTCTCTCTCTCTTCCCCCCCGTCTCTCTCTCTCACACACACACACACACACACACCACTTCCGTCTTCCCTTCTTTCTGTCTTTCATTTTCTCATTGAATCTTCTTTCCACGTGATCAAAACGAAACAGTCTATTATTTATGATATATTGGTAGGACGTAACGGTCGTGTGAACTAACGGAAGGAGGACGAGCCCAATTATATGATGTCAAAGAGAAGCTTTAAGTTATTTCCTTTAAGCGGAAAAGTGATTTAATGTGATTTGATTAAAAATAGAAAGAAACCTTGTGCCAAGGTTGGCAAATCTATGTTTATTATTCTTTTATTCGCCATGTCATTTCTTTGCACGATTTGGCAATGTATGTCCCATTACCATCTCTCCCGGTTCTTGTTCCGTCACCCATTTGCAGAATATCGTTAGCTAAGGTACTCACTATATCCCTATTAACTTCAGTATATCTTCTCTGTCTCAACATTTTCCAAGCCTTCTTTTCTCTTTGATGCGTCCAAGATATTTCTCTGTCTCTTCTCTGGTTCTCAGTATAAGCGTCGTTTTTGTTTCTATTTTCCTTCAAGCTTCCTTCTTGCTCATATGCCGAGTCCATGATATCCTCAGTATCCTTCTGTAGAACCACATTTCTTTTGCTACAAATCTGCTCTTCATCTGTGAATAAATTGTTCAACATTCACTGGATTCAGGAGGATTGATATTACATATCAGTTTAGGGCTTTTTCTTAGTCATCATAGCGAAATACTTTTTGTTTTCTGATTGAAAATGGAGATTTCTTTGACAAGAGGAATTGAAATTAAAAGAAGGTCAAGTAATGACTTATATAATCTGACAATATTACATCAGAGAAAGATTCGTTTGACCATAGATGCTTTTCACTTAAAAAATCCTGATAATATTCTATTAATTTTTTTTAAGCGTTTCACCTTCAAGCAAGGTGGGAAGCCACTTGGACGCAAGGGGTTACAGAGAGTTGGAGCAAGAGCAAATAGGAATGATAGAGAAAAGGATGAAGAGAAGGATAGTGGATAGATGAGGGCATCTGGAGACGTCGATTGACATTACATTTGAATAGTTGGAGATTATAGCTATCAGGGAAACAGGAAAAGGGGAGAGAGTTCCACAGGCGAGAGGTGCGAGATATGAAGCTATTGGAGTAGAAGAGACGATTACATTTAACAGTTTCAACAGTGAAAGGGTGAGAGCGAGATGCCAGCCTAGTAGAACGCTTAAATTCATGAAGTCTGGGAACCAGCGAATGCAGCTCCTCGGAGCAGTTATCGTGAAAGTATTTGTAAAAAGACACAGGGAGGCGATGACACGTCTGTGAGAGAGCGACTGCAGACGAGATGCCAGATGAGGGCCAATTACATTGCATATCCGTCTCTGGATTTTATCAAGGACCTTGAGACAAACAGCAGGGGCTCCAGACCATATATGGCAGCAATACTCTATGCAAGGGAGAATGGTTGATTTGTAGATTGGAAGGAACAACTCCGGCGAGAAAAATTTCCTGGCGCGGCACAGGGAGCCAACTTTCCTTGCGGTGGACGAAGCTATTGACTCAATGTATTTATTCGAACATGCCTTTATTATTTTGATCGCCATTTTGAATCTTAAATTTCCCCGCTCTGTTATTCTGGCATGAGATATTATTTCATAAATTAAACGGACCAATGCCGGCTGTGATGATTTTCCTGGCTTCCCTGATATTGTCTAAATTTCTTTGGTGTATATTTTTATTATTCTAGAAACTATTTAATTACTAATATCAATTCAGTTTCAGTAATTTCATGTAAACAGTCAGCTATTTCCATTGAATTTCACGTGTCGTATTACGAGAAATAGAGAAAGATGCCTTTCAAAACCTAAGCAAAGTAACATAGAAAAAAAATGTTATCATTTTTTCTGTCACTATGCTTAGCTTTTGGCATATTCTCCATCATTTATTAAAAAACTTCACCAGATATTTAGGTTTTTGTACTTGATTGGTTTTGGCATCTCTAATTCGTAGCTCTTGTCTTGGGTGGTGCCTTTTGCAGACAGACATGCATTCTATTTTCTTATATTATGATGGTTAGTCATTTTCCTTCCCTTTTTCTTCTACTCTCTTCTCTAGAAAATCCTGAAGTTTTTGGTATCTGTCTATTTCTGAGATGACGTATTATGTACACTATTTACATTAATCGGACTATTGTCCTCATCTTTGTCGCCATATTTATTACAACGTTTCGGCCTTTCAGTATCTGTCTATATTTCTGAGATGAGGTATTATCTACACTATTTACATTATTCGGACTATTGTCCTCATCTTTGTTGCCATATTTATTACAACATTTCGGCCTTTCAGTATCTGTCTTTACTTCTGAGATGAGGTATTATCTACACTATTTACATTATTCGGACTATTGTCCTCATCTTTGTTGCCATATTTATTACAACATTTCGGCCTTTCAGTATCTGTCTTTACTTCTGAGATGAGGTATTATGTACACTATTTACATTATTCGGACTATTGTCCTCATCTTTGTTGCCATATTTATTACAACATTTCGGCCTTTCATTATCTGTCTTTACTTCTGAGATGAGTTATTATCTACACTATTTACATTATTCGGACTATTGTCCTCATCTTTGTCGCCATATTTATTATGTTTCGACCGTTGTACGCTCCGGCCTTCTTCAAGTGATTGGAATGTCAAACTGAACCCTTTATTTCGCTCACTGAGGTAGACTGTTCTAGATCCACGTGCATTGTTTAATGGATATCAGTTATCAGGTATCTCCTTTAAAAAGAAAATTAAATTTTATGTCCTCAGAGGTAAAACAGTACATAGAATGTTCGGGATTATGCGTGGTTTCAGGCATCCGCTAGAGGTGGGGAGTTGAGGGTGGGGGCGCTTGGAATATATTCCCGAAGGGAAAAGGAGGACTGCTGTGTGGCATTTGGCCAAGAATCGTCTCTATTCTAATGCATCTTGCTCCCTTTACAACCCTTTTTTCTTTTCGACTTCATCTTTGTCTCCCTAAACCTCTTTTCTCATGAATTAATAATAATTTCTGGCCTTTCTTTCTCCGAGATAAAAGTAAAGCTTTTATTTTCTGCTGACAGAAATATATAGACCTTCATTCGCACTTATCGTGTGTCATCTCTAAATCTCCAAATGTTTAGTTATGACAGAGAAATGTAATGAAATTGCCGACGGCGAAAACAAGTCTTTCGCGCCGGTCCATTTGAAAAAAAAAATGGCGTATTGTCTTATTAATCGAATGGAGGTTGGATTAAATTGAAAATAGATTGCTATATTTTTAGAGTTTTTTTTTTTTTGTAATAATTTAAATAAGTGGCATGTGTAGGTGAGATTATTTATTCATTTACTTGAGTCTGTCTTGCAGAGTAGGTTAAGTAGAGACGGGCAGGAGTTAAATTAGGCGGGAATTTTTTTTTTTTTTTGTTATAGGGTGGAGAGTATGGAAAGAGAAAATCATCGCCCTGAATGTCACAATCGCGCCTTTCACCAAATAAAAGACGAAAGAAAACCAACTTCGAAAATCCGAACTTCTTTCCTGAATCCGATTTAATATTCCGATGTTTCTCTGTTTATTCATTCGCTTTTTATTTTATTCAGTTTTTCTTTTTTCTTTTTTCTTTAGTTTTATTCCGCCGTTACCTTTCAATATTTTTTCTACGCATCTTTTTTATTTAACTATTTTTAGACATTTTTATTCATCTTTTCTCATTCGTCCAATTTAAGGATTTCTTTTTTCTTCTTTCCATCCTCCATTCCTTGTTTTCTTCCTTCCTTTCTGCGTGCTTTTCTTCCTTTCACCATTCCTTCACTTCCTTACATCTTTTTCTTTCCTTCCTTCTTTCTTTCTTTCTTTTTTCCTTCTTTCTTTCTCTTTCTTTTCTCTTTCCTTTCCTTCCGCTTTTATTTCTTCCCCCTTCGCTTTCTTCCTCTCTCCTTTCCTTCCCTTCTTTTCAGCTTTCTTACATTTTGACAAATATCTTGCCTTTCATTCCTCTCCATTACATTTGACTAGGCTTTCTTTCTTTCTTTCTTTCTTTCTTTCTTTCTTTCTTTCTTTCTTCCCCCACATTTTCTTCTCCCTTCACTCCCAATCGTTAATTTCCCGTCGTGCCTGTTTTCATTTTGTTCAATATTTAAAAAAAAAAAAAATCAGTTCATTGCATTTGTTTTTAAATAAAACAAAAAAGAAAGAAAGAATAAAAAAACTTCTTTTTTAATGTAAAAATATATTTTCGACAATTATAATTAGTGAAAGTTACATTTAAGAGTTCGGACTTAAAGTGCAAATTCATCATAGAGAAATACTTTTTGTTTTCTGATTGAAAATGGAGATTCCTTTGACAAGAGGAATTGAAGTTAAAAGAAGGTCAATTGATGACTTATATAATCTGACAATATTGTATCAGAGAAAGATTCGTTTGACCATAGATGCTTTTCACTTAAAAAAATCCTGATAATATTCTCGAACAAGCATCATTGCCTTTATTATTTTGATCGCCATTTTGAATCTTACATTTTCCCGCTTTTCTCTTTATTATTATTTATTATTTCATAAATTAAACGGACCAATGCCGTTATTTTTGTTTTATTAATCACAATGTCCGACTGTAATGATTTTTCTGGCTTTTCTGATATTGTCTAAATTTCTTTGGTGCATATTTTTATTATTCTAGAAACTACAGTGTAACCCGGATATAAGAGACCCGGATATAACAGAAACCCAGATATAAGAGACTTCTTCTCTGGTCCCGACAACTCTCTTATATCCGGGTTACACTGTATTTAAGTACTAATATCAATTCAATTTCAGCAATTTCTTTTAAACAGTCAACTGTTTCCATTGAATTTCACGTGCCGTATTATTTACTATACAAGAAATTACTCATATTACGAGAAAATAGTTATTATACGAGAAATTACTTATATTACAAGAAATTACTTATTACACGACAAATTATATTACGAGAAAACACTTATTATAGTAAATATAAATTAATTATATTACGTGAAATTACTTATTACATAAGAAGTTACTTATATTATGAGAAATTACTTATATATAAGAAGATATTACTTATATTACAGGACGTTTTGAACGAAAAATAAACGGGATTCGTATTCATAAGTAAACATTTTCAGAAATTTTTACTCGGCTTAAAAAACGTTCTTAATCGAAACAGCAAGATTGCAAATAAACAGTTTTGCTCACAAGATATATTTTTTTCTATTTTAATTTTCTTGTTTTTTATCAAATTTTCTCTCTTCATTATTAATGAAAGACAATTATTTTATTTATTTTCATAGATTCTTGTTCAATAGAAATCTAATTAAGTCATATCAAGCAGGAAAATATGATGGATTAATGAACACCTTAAAATGTAATACTAGTCAGCACCTTTCTCTCCAAAATAAATTTTGAAACGGAAATTAGGAGAAAGACGTAATGGCTAAACATCTTGTTCATGTATACATTTTAATAAAATATTTTAGTGAAATATATGTACGACATTGAGATTTTAGTGGATAATATGGTACAAGTTTCCAAGAAGCTTGACATTGTGATGAACGCACAACGATGTCGTATTAAACACAAAGATGTTATTTATTCCCTGTTTTTAGTTTTAGGAAGACGGGGTCATATTAGACTGAAGTCGAATTATATACAAAATATGGTAAATGTGGCTCTGATATTTCAAGAATAATCTATAGAGACCACAAGGACATTCCGGTTGACTCGAAGATAATTCAGAATATAAAATTAATAAACTCGAAACACTTCAAATATATAAGCGTATGATGTACACTATTTAAATTATTCGGACTATTGTCCTTATCTTTGTCGCCATATTTATCACAACGTTTCGGCCGTTGTACGCTCCGGCCTTCTTCAGGTGGTTGGAAAGTCGAACTGAACCCTTTATTTCGCACACTGAGGTAGACTGTTCTAGTTCCACGTGCCATGTTTTAATGGATGTCAGTTATCAGTTATCTCCTGTTAATTTCCCTTATCTCCTGACTTAACAGGAAAGATAACAAAAAGACAAAATTTATTAAGAGCTACAAAGCACAGGAAATTGTGGAGAGCCATGATCACCACTGTTTTGAAGGGACATGACACATAGAAGAAGATGCACAAGACATAAGGAAATTGAAAATATGTTATATGGTAATCGTGAGTAATACCTTAAGATTATACAAAACTCGAGTCATGTTCTTAAATAGCTTTTTCAGATCTAGACTTTCATATGAATGCTATAGATGGTAACCAACTCGTTCAGAAATATCTAAACTATTACCTATATACAAATGATATCTCCAATCAATGATCAAAATGGCTTCAAATGAATAAATACTATAAATCTTAACGAAAACAACCCATCATTAAACCCAATACGATGCAATCGGCGGGCCTAGTTCAAATAACCTAGACTGTATCATTCACTTTTCATTAGAAAAGACACAAGGTTCATCTTCCCCAAGTTTTGAGTTAAATAAGCAGACTGCTTGCCTAGAGTAACAGCCAGTCTAAGAGACTGAAATCTCTGAATTTAACCCCCTTTAACACTTTAGATAACTTGGTCTCGAGATCAAGTTTTTTACAGGGGAGGAGGAAATTGAACACAGAATAAATTGGCCATGATATAGTTTTGCCCAATACCACAAGATGTAGCAAAACCAAAAATATTACCCTAAGAACTCCAATTATGTTTTTAAATAGCCACATCAGATCGAAGCTCTTATAAAGATATCATGTATGGCATCCAACTGATGTCTAAATTATCACCTATACATAACCGTTTTCTAAGATCAATGATTAAAAACAGTTTCAAACGAATAAATCCTATAAATCTTAAAGACAATCCTTTATCAGACTCTACAGACTGACGCTACACAATCACAAAAGAGTTATACATAATAACAAAAACCACATCACTTACATTAGCAACAGCAACAATAATGAGTAACACATCTGACTAGATAAGAAAATGATTATAACTTTCCACACGACCAAAAACAAAAGGTTTGGAAGGAAACTCCCATCAATATTAGAAAGAGCTATAACATTTAGTGGACTTGAAATTTTCCTGAAAAAACAGTTTGAATAAAAAGATTTTATAAATTTCAACCGAGAGTAACGCTAAATTTTCGGTCAGTGAATGTCGAATGTTTCTTTATAAGGAAACGGCTATTTTAACCATTATCATACTTTCTAAGTTTTTCTAAGAATTATTTTAACTCCGACTAAACTTTGGTTAAATTTTAATCTTAAAGGTCTTCTAAAATCTTAACTATTATTGTCTTGAGAACTGCAATTTGACATATTTATAATTTTCTTAGAGTTCTTATCATAGCCAATGATAGGGTCAATAGGTGCAATATTATTGTAGCATTGTACCTGACATTAAACATTTTAGTAAATATTAGTAATGATAATAATTATTAGTATTAAAATTATAAAGGTGACCAACCATGACAATAATCTTTCTTTCCTTTACTCTCTTTTCTTTCTTTCTTTCTTTCTTTCTTTCTTTACTGCTTAATTTCGTTCTTTCTTTTTCTTTCTTTCTTTCTTTCTTTACTTTCTTTATTGATTAATTTCTTTCTTTATTTATTTATTTCGTTCTTTCTTTCTTTTTTTTTCTTTCTTTTTTCTTTCTTTACTGATTAATTTTTTTCGTTCTTTCTTCCTTTCTTTCTTCCTCGGCTTCCTTTCTTTCTTTCTTTAGTTTCACCATCTGTCATGTCTGATATCGTGATTCTGTGATGTATTTAGAGTTTCTTGAGAAAATTCAAAACAGAATCTGCAACATTATTGATCCTATTCTGGCCTCTCAACTTCAATCCTTTTTTAGCCGCTGCCTTTTCTTTCATGGTAATTGTTCTGATGAACTGTCCTCTTTGTTAGATAGACTTTCAACTTGAATTTAAGTGCAGTACTAGATCGGCAGCAAAGTCTCATCATTTTGCAGTTGAAATGGCGAGATGAAACCGAAACTTCCGTGCTTTCTTTCTTTCGAATTTTTACCTTTTGGAACGCTTTTCCGGATTCTTGCTTTTAAAAATTCAAATGGAATGTCAATCGTTATCTTCTGTCTTCTTAATTTCAGTCCTTTTATTGTTCTCTCTCCTTATTAATGTTTTCTTTTTTTCATATTCTCTCACACTCAGCAAGTCCTTGCGTCTTAGTAGCTTTATTACCTTCCTTGGAATGAAATGATTAAAAACACAAAATGCATAAAATATAATTTTAAAAAATTGACTTTTACATGAGTTTTGTACATATTAGTAATAATAATAATAATAATAATAATAATAATAATAATAACAGTTGTAGTTGGAGCCCTCGGATTGATTGGAAAAGATTCCAGTAGACTCAGTGAAGGGATTCCTGGTAGCCCATGCCTTAAAGAAATACAAAAAAAAATGTTCTCACAAGTACAGCTCATACCTTAAGGTTTTTATCTATGTAAAATATGTGTGTCGGTGTTTTTTTTTTTTCAAAACTGCTCAGTGGAAAATGCCATGATGCCAGTTCTGACATTAGGTCTCTTGGCGGGACTCGGAAAGAAATGAGTATGAACCAGAAATCTAATGAAATGAAATAATAATAATAATAATAATAATAATAATGTTGTTATTATTTTTAATGATTATCCATGAGAAGTGCGACACCGAAATTCGAAGCTGCATTCAATACTTAGTTTCTCTTACTTTTTTAACTTTACTTTCTTTTTTCTTTTCATTCATTTTCTCCCTTTTCTTTTTTCCTTTTTCTTTTGTCTTTCTTTCTTTCTTTTTTTCTTGCTTTCTTAAATTCTATAATTAATTAGTTTAACTCTGATATTATAGTTGAAAAACTCGACTTTTACACGGGTTTCATAAAATAAATAATAATGTTGAGAAGAAAGCTTAAAAAATCTTATATAAGCAAAATATCCCAACATCCTCATTTCCATAAAAATATGTTTTGAAAGAAGTATCCGTTTTCAATTTGTTTTTCATTTCGAAAGAACCCAGGCCCAGAAGCCATTCATTATTCCTATGTATCCATTGCGTATTTCTGACACCTCAAATGATTATATTTCTAAGCCTCCTTAATATCTAACGCGTCATAATTGATAGTTTGCAAGCAGCTAATGAAGCCATGTTTCTTTTTTTTTTCTTTTCCGAAAAGCATATTCTAAATACAGAACAAGAAATTGAATCCTAACGGTATTTGGATAACTTATCTTCGAAAGCGAAACCTGAAAGAAAGTTATAACTTTCTGACGCATGCGCAAACGAAAGGAAGCCATTGCAAGATTTAAAACGAGGCTGTTGATGTATGACTTACAACTCAAAAGAATTTCTTTCTTCGGTGTTGTATTTGTTCAGTATAGAAACCCTAAAAATTCAGTACATCAATCGATACAGGAAAGAAAACGGAACTTGGTTTGTTTTATAAGCAAACAAGGCCCTCAGCTGAGGTCTAATCACAATGCACAGCTTTTAAACCCCTATCATTTGAATCAGTAATGGGGGCGTCTTCTCCCTAACACAATTGTGTCCTGGGGAAAGGCGACTGTCCACTTCACACAAACCTTTCTCCGTCTCCTCTTGGCACGAACCCAGCTGACGTCACTCTGGGCTGCACCCACCCCATTCATCAGCTTCGACTGTTTACATCGCGGAAGCAATAAACTCTGCCCCAGGCGCCATCTGCATGATTACTTTCCCTTACTCTAAGAAATGTTCTTCTCATGGATGATCCCGGGTTCGAGAAGCAAAACCATTTTTGCAGCTGAAGAACGAACGATTGGAATATTTCTGTTTTAGCATTTAATATGGCAAATGTTCTTTGGTTTTCTTTTATGGAATTGCAAATGAGATCTTCAAAATTATTTCCTTTCTCTTTTCTTTTTTTTTTCTTTTTCTTTATTTTTCGTTTGTTTATTGTTTGTTTTTATAAAAAAAAACAAAACAAAAAACAAATGAAATATGCATTGTCTGCTTTGTGTTCCGTATCTTTCTTTTATACGATGGGAATTTCATATTCAGGCCGACTAACTAAGTAGGGTTTAGACATTGCAACCCCCCCTTCAAACTTTATGCAAGAAAGTCTCATAAGACATTGTCAGGGAGTTCAATTCTTACTGGATGCTGTATTGTTTTTTTTGTTTTTTTTTTTATCATTCACTAAACGTGGCTATATTTAGTAAATGTCTACACATGAAATGATATACTTTCGACTATTAACATATGTTTACATACTTCCAATCTGGGGAATAAATGCTAAAAAATCCCCCCCGTCAAATTTATAGATAAATTCTACAGATGCATGCTGGGATTGATTCTTAATCAATACACATGGACAATTCTTCGTCTTACCGACATTTTCTTCTTTGTAGCCTTGAAGTCAGAAGGCTATAATCACTTGCCTGTATCCCTTTTGTAAATGAACGTAGCTTCCTTTTTACTATCTTGTTGTCTTATACTTACCTTGCCTGGTTCATTTGTTGTATAACTTTACTACACGTGGTCACAACTGCACACAAAGATCTGCCCCCCCCCTCCCAAGACAAAACCATAGAGCCAACAACTTACAGGGTGACACTTGCTGGTTCCAATATGAGGAATGGATACTACCCACTCTCCAAATTTATAGACAAATCGTACAGATGCATGCTGGGATTTCTTCTTAGTCAATAAAAATCAACAATTGTTGGTCTTAAGTACACAATGTTTAATTCTTGCTTTGAAGTTAGAAAGCTATAACCATTTGACTGTATCCCTTTTGCAAATGAACACCTCTTCTTTTCTACTCCCTTATAATTGTTTTTCTTTGCCAATGTCTTATATTTATCTTGTCTGGTTTAGTTTTAGTATTACTTTACTTTGATCCTATTTTTTATTATTGCTGTTATTGACAAATTTTGTCAATTTCAATTGAAAATACCCGCTTATTCAAGAGGTTAAAAGCCGAGGTACTTGTTCTGTTTTAACGGAAATGAATCCAAATATGAATTATGGGAAATCAAATTTTTGAAATATGAGAATCCAAAAAATTATATGAAATTATTCATGCACCCTATGATCGTCCTAATGACAAAGCCCACAGTAAAAAAAAACAAATGCAGATAGATTCACCTGGTTAATTCAATTTTTTCATGACTGAAGCCTGTCTCTTCTTACGAGAGAAGTCTCTGACAATGGCAGGAAACCACTGCACATTTTGAGAGAACGCTACTTATCAAAGATGGACAGGAGACGAGTTTCCTAAATAACTCAGATAATTAAGTGGACTTAAAGAGAAAAGGAATGGCCGTTAAGATACAAATGCCAATTTACAAAATAATATTGTCCCCATTTGCTATACATGTGTAAAAACTGAGCCTCAAAAGCACAAACTATCGAAGTAACACTCCAATCGATCATCAAAGTTCAAAAGACGTTGATATAAAATAACATTTCATAAGGTGTGACGTGCAAAACGACGCCATAAAGTTGGACTATATTCCATCAGAATAAAAATGTCGCTGGTTTATTTACGAAACCGATTACCAGAGGAAAATTAAAGACATTTTCCAATACTCTGAATGGAGAGCAAATCTCAACTTTTGCTTGACTTTTATTGGCCAATATTTTTTATTCTACCACTTTGTGATTTTAAAAATGTTTTACTAATAAAACTATAAAAAAATATAAACTAATTATTTTCTCAATGTGCACCTAAAGTGCTTGTAACGAAAAGATGTGCTAAAGTCTGTAATGGACAAATTTGCTGTTGGTCACCAATTTGTAGCGAGGGGAGTCTTGACTTTTTGCTAATAAAGATGAAATCTTTCAAAACGAATGAATTTCAACCCGTGAAAGAAATGTATGTATATATTGATAAAAAAAAACAACATTATTCACATGAGAATCGAAAGAGAAAATTATATTTACGTGTGTACAGATAGCTCAACAAAATAAGGAAAGGAAACAGTTCAGTGCATAGTAGTAGCGCGTGTGCGCATGTGCGTGTGTGAGAGGGTCACGTGGTTTGTTTGAAATTAACGGTTTGTCGGGCAATTAAGTCTCCCTGAAAGACTTGATATGTTTATTACCTACCGTAATTGTTTCTAAGTGAGCAAAAAGTGAGAGATGGTTTATGTCCTTTCTTTTATAGTACTGAATAGAACGACACCTAGTGGATATCCTGGTAGACACGGGGCATAATCGACACAAACTAATAGGTTGATTCATAAATATAATTTCCCTTTTTGTTGATCAACTTTATTTTTTTTAATACGATAGAATTACATTTTATTCAGTTATACACCGTTGTGCAAATTAGTCGAAACAAAACGGATAATTCCGTTATTATTTACTTTTTTTTTCGTATTTTTCCAATGAAAACATGACCCAGTGCACATGTTAGTACTTCGTATGTCCATTCCACAAAGTCGTTCCTTGCAGATTGACCCCAGATTCTCGATTGGATTTAAATCAGGAAAGTTTCCGAGACAGTCTGTACTATTTTGATTTACTCACTGGTAAGTCTTGTCTGTGTGTTCGTGCAGCGTTACAATTTTCGTACGCTTCCTTGGAGTAACGTCCATCGCAGACAATGGCCGTAAGACACGCTCACTCCATGATATCATTAGCATCCTTCTGTAGAACCATACCTCTGTTGTCTAGAGTCAATTCTTCATCTTTAAGGAGACCGTCCAACATTTGCTGCCGTAAAAGAGAACAGCAGTTAGCAGTTCAGTACTCTTTTCTTTGTCAACAAAGAAATCCTTCTGTCTCTTAATTCTTTGTGTAGCTTTTGAAATGCGTCTTTGGCCACCCCAATGCGTCTACGGATCTCAGCGTCGCACTTATTGTTCTTTGTCAAAACATTTCCCAGATATTTAAATTTCCGAACCTGCTTGATTTTGTGTCCCCTACCTGTAAATCGCATTTCGGGTTTATCCTTTAACTGATGACCATGCATTTTGTCTTGTAGTTTATGCTTAGTCCCTTCTTCTTGCTCTCCTTTGCTACCTTCTACAGGAGTTTTGTAATTTCTATTCTATGTCTGCTATCAGCACTGTGTCATCTGCGTATCTAATGCTGTTAAGATTGTGTCCGCCAATGACGAATCCCGGTAGGATTTTCAATTCTTTCGGAATGACCTTACTGTATAGGTTGAATAAGTCCGGTGAGAAGACTCATCCTTGCCTTAACCGCCTTTCTATTTTTGTATATCTGCTGAACTCATTCTCTATCTGTATGCATGCTGTTTGCTTCCAGTATAAAGAAACTAAAATAGATTAATAAATAGATGCGAATAGTCTAAGATAATTCTTTCTATTGCTTGCTATCTGCCATGCAAAGCTAAAATTCTAACGCAGTCGCTAAAAGAAACATTCTCGATATTGGAACCAAAATGTCTGCGACTGCTTGTTGGTTTCGGTTCTCGTGAGACTTGGACGTTATCTCATTGGATGATCACCGTTCAAGCAGGAGGCGAGAAAGAGAGAGAGAGAGATAGAGTCTTTAAAAATCTGGCAATCTACCGTGAGTCACATATAATGACAAAGTTAGCCATCGGAGTAGAACGGCGGGATTCCACGGCGAGGAATCTTCGAACTAAACAAAAACTTTGATCAGATGCCAAGATCTGCTTTTTGCTGATCAGTTTTCGGAACGGATGCACGACGCCGTCTGGCGTCATTGCCACTCGTGCATATGAATGTGTAGACACCGAGTCTCGGCGAGCGGAAGATTCGACGATATTTCGAAAACCGATAGCATTTAAGCGACTTGACTGATTCTGAACAAAAAGCCTTGCGTTACAAGACGAGACAAGTTTTCTTTTTGAAACTATAACTACAATCTGTTGCTTCTAAAATTGGCTCAACTCTTTTATAATAGTTTCTTTAAATTGGCGTATATATATATATATATAAATATATATATATATATATATATATATGAAACTAAAAGAAATAATTATAACATATCATACAAGTGGTAAATTTCAAATTTTGGTCAAAGGGAGTAAACGAAGTTCGACGTTAAAATTAATTTTTAACATCACTCTTTCATCGTGAAATGATAAGAACTTTCTGGAAAAATTCGACTCCCAAAAGAACGAACAAGCATAAATTTATTTATTTATTTTTTTTTTTTTTTGACAAAACATTACAAGGAATATAAATAATTGCAAGCCTTTCATTTTTTTTTAAAAACTGGATTCTGATAATTTTCATCGAGGGCTTAAGATTTTCCAAGATTTCAAACGGAATCTTATTTCGAGGCTTGCAATTATTTTAACCGTTTCAAACAGAAAGGAATATATATATATATATATATATATATATATATATATATATATATATAGATAGATAGATAGATAGATAGATAGATATAAATTGATTAAAAATTCAATAAACTTTCCTCTTGTAATCAACAAAAGATTCTCCCAATATATAGATATGTGTGTGCGTGTGTGTGTGTGTGAAAAGTGTGTGTATATAAATATAAACACACACAAACACACACACACATATATATATATATATATATATATATATATATATATATATTATTGATATATTATATGCACGGTACTTAAAAGAAAGCGCTCAATATCAGAGATAGAGCTAACATATTTGGTTGGATTGATGTGAGTTTGTGAACCTTGTGATCGCATAAGCGTTTTTTTTTTTAAGTGGACTTCATAATATAGTCGGGTCAGTTGGGCACCGTCTGTGAGAAAATAAACACCATGGCACAATTCACACCGCCAGAAATTTGGAAACAGCATGCTGTACTGCTTGTCATTCGTGCCAAAATCTGCAATATTAACATTTCAGTGTGTTTGGGTGTCAGTCTTAGGACAGTTTAGAGGATTTAGAAAGAGTCGGATGAGTCTAAGGGTGATTACGAAAAGAGGGCAGCTCGGAAAATCTGTTAAAATGAAATGTAACTCAGACGACAATTTATCCATCGCCTTATTATTAATAAAACTTGCTGTTTTGTTTACTTTTTTAAATAAAAATATTTTCTTTTCAGGTTGTAAATATGCGTATCGATAATCATACGCTCCGGAATAATCATTTAAAAATGTAATTTTGAATTGTTATTTTTCTGGATTTCATAATATTGTTCTAAAAACGCCTGATAATTATGCACCGAACCCAAAATATATATATATATATATATATATGATATACTGTAGTTTTAAGGCACTCTATATTTATAGGTTACAGTGCTCAATATCAGGGATAGTGTTAATATAAAATGAACACTGAAGTCAATACCAATTGCCTCTGGGAATTGACTGCAATATCCTCTTATATACTTATAATATATATCTCTATATATATATATATATATATGTGTGTGTGTGTGTGTGTGTGTGTGCATGCGTGTATAAATTCCGTTTTACAATTTTCAAAATGGGCATGTGTTTCTTTTGGACTTTTCTTTTCTTCCACCCATTTTGAAAATGCCAGAGCGTGAAAAAAGCTGACAATAGACTGACAATAAAAAATGTTACATAATTTATATATATATTCTAGCTTAAATGCCGCCTATCCGATGGCATTTAAGCTAGCTCCTGCGGCGATGTCTTGATTATCGCTGCATTTAAATATGGCATCAATATTTCAGCTTACCTTTTTAAAGTTGAACGATAATTCTTCTGCCGACACTTAATTTAAAGACAATATGATGTACGTAGGTCCTTACTTTCCGTACAAACAATTATTTTTATTTCATGGGTGACATTCGATGAATTTCACAATTAATTTCGATTATTCCCAAATTCATTTCCAAGTTATAAAAATTGTTATCGTACAAAGAATTCGTCGCAAAAAAATCACGTAAAAAATCGCTGAAAACAATGGCAGTAATGAAAAGATGGGAATCTAAACTTTCAGGATGTTTTTAATTGATCACAGAGTCAACCTAATTCCAAAATGGCATGATATGTTGGATTACGCTCTCTAGGAGTAAATCTGAGAAAGTGTGACACACTGACACACCGACATTCGCATTTATTATATATATATATATATATATATATATATATATATATGTGTGTGTGTGTGTGTGTGTGTGTGTGTGTGTGTGTGTGTGTATATATATATATTAAATAAAATAAAAATCCATAAACTAATCTCCCAACTTCATGTTGCGTAGAAATTTCCCCGTTCATCATGAGTAAAATAAAACAATTATTATTATTTGTTTATTTATTTCATTTCCTTATTATTAAGATAAAGCTGTTATTATTATTATTATTATTATTATTATTATTATTATTATTATTATTATTAAGGATGAAGCTATTATTATTCTTATTATTATTAAAGATAAAGTTATTATTATTATTAAAGATAAAGCCGTTTTCATTATTAATATTATTATTGTTATTAAAGATAAATCTGTTATTATTATTATTATTAAAGATAAAGCTGTTATTATTATTATTCATACAAAAACTGTTCCAACAATAACAGCACCATGTTCAACAAATACCTCATCAGATGGTCACTCTGGCATCGGGCATTGTTTCGGGACTACAGCATCATTAGCAATATATCGGGGTTCTCCAGTCATACCTCGTGATATCATTACTGTTGATTCTCTTTCACGTTATGTGAGTACGAGGTTCAGGTAGATGCAATCACACCACCAATTCGGTTACCTGTCTTCTTTTATAACAACCAGGCTGAAGTAAAAATGACGCACCAACATCTTGACTAACGTAAGCTTTAGTCGTAAAGTCAATATTTCTAACCTGCTGTCTCGAAATAGTCAAAAAAGAAAAAAAGAATTCCATTCATTATTAAGTCAAATGTAACTTTCAGGAAGGCTTGGCTGAGAACACACCTACGCCAACAAGATTCCAGTGATTCAGGCGACCGGTTTTCTTGTCGCACGAATGGACATAAGCCTTCCGCTTTGCCACCTTCACTTGTTGAGCCAATGTGCGGATTGACATGGCGTCCCGGACTTATGTCCAGACCACATTCTAAATACTCACATCTTCTCCTAGTCACCAATTAACAAAGAGTTATATAAAGAAATGACAATAATAATAATAATAATAATAATAAAAATGTAGCACAAGAGCACATCAACAATCCCTGTTGTAGTTGGAGCCCTCGGATTGATTGGAAAAGATTCCAATAGACTCATTCAAGGGATTCCTGGCGGCCCATACCTTAAAGATATACAATAATTTGTTCTTACGAGTACAGCTCACACCTTACGAAAGGCTTTATCTATGTAAAATATGTGTGTGTGTTTTTTTAATCACTCAGTGGAAAATGCCATGATGCAATTTCTGACCTTAGGTCTCTGGTCGGGACCCGGAAAGAAATCAATACACATCAGAAATAAAAGGAAATGAATAATAATAATAATAATAATAATAACAATAATGATAATAATAATAATAGTAATTTCCCACCGCCATAAGGTAGCCTCCCTGTACCTTTTCTATAAATCTTTTCATGAATGTTTCACTCTGGTGCCTAGACTATTTGAATTTAAGCGCAGTACTAGTGTAGCGATTAGGTCTCATCAATTCCCAGTTAAGATGGCAAGATGTAACCGTAATTTCTATGCTGATAGATTCTTTACTCGCACTTCTCGCTTGTGGAACTCCATTCCGACTCCATGCTTTCCAGTTAACTAATGATCAAAAATTTAAATGCGATTTCAATCGCTATCTACTGGCCTCCTTCTTACTCTTCTTTTATTCCTGCTCTCCTTAATAATGTTTCTGTTTCGAATTCTTCCACATCCAGTGACCCACTTGCGTCGTAGGGGCTTTGCTGTCTTCCTTGGGGCGAAATCAGTTAAAATAAAAATATAAAATAAATAAATAATAATAATAACTCTCTGTTTATAAAACCTCCAAATTTCGAAATTCGTTTGCAAAAGGGCTATCCCTACATATCGGGGATGTGAAACCCAAGCAAATGTGAAAATCTGTGCCGTATGGAAATTGAGAAAGGTATTAAGAAACAAATAGCAGACTGTCATCTCCTGCATGAAAGTGGAATCTGGACAGTTTCCTCAAGATGGAGAAAAGACTTTTACAAGCACAGAGATCTTGTTCCACCAAGAAATCTTGACAAATGCCGTGGATGGTTTCATGGGAGAAAAAGATACGTTTCAAGGAGAAAAATAAGCACAAAGAAATTGCAGCTATCAATGAGAAAATGACTGCTGAGATTTTTAGTATACATAAAGAGGAAAGGAGGGTTAGAGAATTTAACACTAACATGGCACTAATTTCGGGGGGAGGAAAGCAGCGAGAAACGACAAATGATACCAGGAAAAAAGTACCAAAATGCTAAAAAGAGCTCGTAAAAGAGGCGCTATCACAACAAAAGCACCAAAAGAGAGAAGCTGTGGAGAGCTATTATCACCTATGTCTTGAAGGGACAACTCTGAGAAAGATTTTATACAATACTAGCGATGTAAAAGATCAGTTCGGAACGTAACCAGTCGTTTAGAATAGCTTGAGCTAATAAAAAGGTTATATAGGGTTTTCCAGTGACTTGGACCGATTTTAAATGTGAATTAAGTTTAAGCGTCTAGTGATTTTTTTTTTCTTTTTCTTTCAGATTTAACAACTTAAGTCTTTGGCAATTTCAATCATCGAAAGATTAACAACCAACGTGTTAAAGTTACCGAAGCTCATTACGAAAATGGACGTTCAAACAGAAATGCATTACGCAATTTTTGGGGTCAACATAATCGACCATCCCAGAATGCAATTGGAAACGATGTAACGTTGTTGTGGAGAGGTTCAATTCCTGCGCGCGATGACGAATAGAGGGGTCTGGATTTTCGGCCACATTCTCGTGTACTGCAGTAATGTTTTCAGCTGAATGGCATAAACGAGCACACAATGGTGTTTTCACACCTGCCACCCACCCAGTTTGTTTGAATTTACGAACAATTTTTTCAATTGCACTCTTGAAAATTTAACACGTTGTTTCATTGTTAATCTTTCCATGGTTGAAATTACCAAAGACTTAAGTTGTTAAATCTGAAAGTAAAAGAAAAAATCATTAGACGCTTCAACTTAATTCACATTTAAAATCGGTCCAAGTTACTGGAACACCCTTTATAATAGAGAAGCTATAAGGAGGGATTGTCTACTACGTGATTGTTACATTCACACTAATGAAGTAGATTAGCGAAGTTTCCGGTACGGTCTTTTGATAAAGCCCCATACCAACCAGGTTTGTTTGATCCACAACCATCCAGTTGTGTCTCGTTGACAGCTCTATCACCTTTGGGAGAAAGGTTTCAAATAAGGAAAATATTTAAGACGAATGCGACGAGGAAGCAGATGATAATCCTGAAATAAGTTGTTTTTAAAAGAAGAAACAACGATGGCATAATTGTTTTCACGTCCAATGGAAAGATGTTTGAAGAAAGAAAATAGGCCAGTTCTTCCCAAACGTTTTTTTCTCTAGGAGGCACTTTCGGAATGAAAATTTGCTCACGCCTCACCAAATTTTATGGGATAAAATTTACATTTAAAAATAAAAGAAACAAAGAGAGAGGGGTGGTCAAAGGGAGATAACCGCGGATTCAAAGTCAGAACATTATCATTGATAACTCTCTTCTCCAATTTGCTGACGCTAGTTACTATATTCTTAATACTTGATATAATGCAAAAATATCACAATGATAAAATCGGTTTAATATAAATATATATATATATTATGAAATTATTTTTAAGACATTTTTTTATGTTTATACGTTTTTTTTTTTTAGAGATGCAAATATTTAAGTAAATACTCTGTTTATAATAAACAGTATTGACAACATTTACCGGCCTGAATGTCCGAGAAATTTTCATAAAAAATATTCGTCCTCCGATAGGAATCGAACCTGTATTTTATACGGAACCGTCATATAGCCTGACGTGCATTTAACCGATTGAGCCACAGAGGAGCGTTTCGGTTAGCAAGGTTGATTTTACTGTTTTAAACTACAGTTCTCCATGATTTTCTCTCATTCATTCATATCTGCTCGATGCGTATCCAAATGTAAACAAATGACGTCACACATTATGAAATGGACAACGTCCGACAATTATTTAAGACATCCTTATTTTTATACGTTCTTTTTTATACATACAAATATTTAAGTAAATACTCTGTTTATAATAAACAGTATTAACAATATTTACCGGCCTGAATGTCCGAGAAATTTTCATAGAAAATGGAACCTGTATCCTATACGGAACCGTCATATAGCCTGACGTGTTCTGTTTATAATAAACAACGAAATAAAATAAATAAATTTTCTCGGACATTCAGGCCGGTAAATGTTGTTAATACTGTTTATTATAAACAGAGCATTTACTTAAATATTTGTATCTATAAAAAGAACGTTTAAACATGCTACATATATATATATATATATATATATATATATATATATATATATATATATATATATATATATATCATGTTTCTACATTCTATTGACTTGGGTTGTTTTTTTTGTTTTTTAATACTTCTAATATTTCATATTTTAGAGCAATGGTTCTAAAAATTTTTGAACCCAAAGTGAAGTCCCGGTGAAAAGGCTCAAGCAGCCCCACGGCAAAGAAAATTCAAAGATAGGTTTAAAGGGAGATAACCGCGGATTTTGAAGTCAGAATATTATCATTGATAACTCACTCCTCCAATTTGCGGATACCTAGTTCTTGATATAATGCAAAAATATCACAATGTTAAAATCAGTCAATAATCATTTATATCTATTTATACTTGGAGTCATGCATGCAATTACAAGTAATCCATAAGAATATTTTAAATTTTGAAATCATATTTATTTTTGGCATATGACTTTTTCGAAAATGTTTCTAAATCTTTGACTGTCTTTCAATCATTGCGCCTCACCGGCTATCCTCTTCCGCCTCACCGGCTATCCTCTTCCGCTTCACCGGCTATCCTCTTCCGCCTCACCTGCTATCCTCTTCCGCCTCACCTGCTATCCTCTTCCGCCTCACCGGCTATCCACTTCCCTCACCGGCTATCCTCTTCCGCCTCACCGGCTATCCTCTTCCGCCGCACCTATGAAGCGCGCTGTGCCGTTTGGGGACCACTGTTCTAGGTAGAACATTTTTGCATTGACATTAAATTATTGGATTATTTCCAAACCGATATCGTACATATATTATTCTTCCGAGAAATGAATGTAAAATTATGTGAGTCACATTCCAAATATTCAAAGTCCTAAAATCGCTCGTTTCTTTGTGACCCTTCTGATCACCACACGGCCCTAGATTCGTCAATATCAATATTTTATTGACGAATTTTACTGTTGGTTACGGACTAAATATGTGATCATTTGGATCCATGCCAGGCGAAGGTTAGGGTGCGGGGGACTTTTCAGATGTAAATCTTTCGTTCGCATGGCTAACTTTAACAATAAGGGCAAGGTGTCATGATCCCGTGGGAAGGAGAAGCTTCGTTTGACCATAACGTGAGAACTGACCAAGCGATTTTTGATATTTATGCGTGCTTATATACAAGTCGCACGCATAAAAGATAGCAAACTAAGGCCAGTTACATCTACTGAGAGAAATGAATATATAAATATGCCAGGAATGCGTTCACGTAAACTAAACCCATGTTTAGAAAGTAATTTCTGACTCATCATCCTTTCCAAAATTAACTGACCTGAGAGGACAAGACTTAGATTCAATCTGTGGCTTAAAAGTAATCTTTCTATATTTTCTCATTAATTTAACTATTTTTTTTTTCCTGCATTTCTGAAAGGAATGTCAGAAGCAGTTAGACTTACGGATATATACAAAACTAGGTGAAGCCATTGGTTTCTTTAAAAACATTAGTATATCATGATGAAAAAATACCCCAAACTTAATAAAAATAAAGTTTTATCGCCAAAATCTTTATGTTATTATTAAGAGCAAAGAACAAAGGATTTTTCAATTATTAAATTATATTTTTTGATCCGTTTTAGAACTTTCGAAAGTTTGGTTAAAAAACTTTTTTTTGCGTCAGCAACAGATCAAAGATTAATACAGGAAATTTTAGCATCTTTTTTCCGATAAATGGATGGAAATTCTTGCAAAAAATCAAATAATTGTTGTATTTTAATGAAACTTTCAGGACTTATTCGCAAACGAATGAAAATATTTTTGAAATATTTTTTTTAGAAAATTTTGGCGATTTTCTTTATCTGTTATCCGCCCATTTATTTAATTTTATGAAATTTCGAGAAATTAAATTTTGAGTGGTTTTGTGTTTATATTAGTTAAAAGCAGAACTGCTTGGAGAATTTAAATTATCAAATTTATTTTTGTAAAACAGCAGCAAAAAATTCTGTTCTGAATCGTAAAATAAAAAATGCAATAAAAATAAGACCCTATTTAATTAGAAAAAATCTTTTAATTGCTTATATGAATAAGATATATTATAGACACTATTATTGTCTATTATTGTCGGTAAATAATAATTTTTATAATAATTGTTTTCATTTTTTTCAAATTTTAATTATAATAATTTATAAAGTTTTAAAACTTAAAATTCTGTTTTAATGTGTAGAGCTTACGTGGTATTGTTATTAAGTAAAAACTATATTTACTAAATATAAATGGTAAAGCTTAGTACAATTCATCGAACCAATTATTTTAAAAAGAATTTTCAGAGTCTTTTTGTGTATATAAACGTATCATTTTTTTTTAATACGGACGTTCGTACAAGATATTATCAGAAAATATAAGCGGTAAAGTTAAAGCTAAAGTACCTAAAATTCAAGAAAATATTAGAGTATGGAGAATATTTTTCTAAATTTTTATTATTACTGGGTACTTAAAAATTATATAAAAAGGACGCTCACGTTATATTCCTCACTAAAATTTATAGATATATCCACCGTAGAAAAAATAGATAAACTTCCGTTTTCATTCAAGCTGTCAACCGGTCAACACCTAAATGCATTCCTGTGATATTTTAAACTTAAAGTAAGTAACATTTGTTTCAAATCAGATTAATTAAACTTTAAATCGGCGAAAAAAGAGTTTTTAATAAAAAGAATTACATTGTGATGACAAATGTCTAAAATGGCGCTAAAATCAGCGAATGTTATTGATTTCAAAACGAAAACTCCTTTCAATCATTTTAAATTAGTTTCGCTTATTGGAAATATTAAATGTACTCTATTAAAATGAAATTAAAATTAAAATAAATTCTTCCAGAAAGATTACGAGCACCGAAGTTAAGCAACGTCAAACCTGGTCAGTACCTAGATGGGTGACCGCTTGGGAATATCTGGTGCTGTAAGGTTGGATGTGCGGGTGGTGTGATGGACAATGGCTTGGAATTGGAAATAGGGGAAAATATTTATCTTAAAACGTTTTCAACTCTAATTACTAGCTTTAATCCTTTTCTTTTTCTATAATCTTTAGTAAATAATATATATATATATATATATATATATATATATATATATATATATATATATATATGAGAAAGAATGAATAGTAGTCAATCTAACATGTTTCATTTTTATTAAATTTTATTTATTTATGAGACATAGAGAAGAAATCTGTTAATCTCTGGTAGCTTCGAAAGAACGCGTCGTCCCTCCTTGAGTTCGGAATAGCATAAATTATACTAACGTAGCTTAACAAATCAAATGTTCGCGAATTCTGCTTAACCAATGAAAATCAAAGACAAAAATTAAAAATACCAAATGTTTTTTTTTTTTACTATATCTCATTCTCTGGTGATTCTTTAATAAAAATGAAAAAACAACGTGTTATATTTATAAATGTTTCCTATCTGTTCTGTAATCTATCATTCTGTCGAATTCCGATCCATATTTTGATATGTATTTGATCCCAATTTATATATATATATATATATATATATATATATATATATATATATATATATATATATAAAAGAACGAAAAGAATATAAATTCAAACATTAATTTAAAAATGGCTCAATACAAGAGTAGAGCAATGGAACATGCAAATTACCTCGACAAAATTTGTTTCGACGTCTAAAGACGTCTCGTCAGGCGCTTAACAAAACCCGACTGATCGAAACCCGACTGATATGACATCAGTCAGATATCTTACCCCTAGGCCAACGTCGTACGGTAGAACGGAAGGGTATTTTCACTTTTTTTTCTATTCGGCGAACTCAATTCGTTTTTGAAGAGTAATGCTTTAATACCTGTAGAAGCCGCTGCTTTTTAAAACCACTTTCTTTCGAGAGCTCAATCGGATTTCCGGGAGCATATATTGTCATCCACAGACAGACTGTTTCGCTGTTTCACAACTCCTCAGTGTGGCTAGACGCCCGATTGCGTCAAGCCAGGATCGAAACCCGACTGATTTGACATCAGTCAGATATATTACCTAGGCCATTGTTGCACGGTAGAAAGGAAAGGAATTTTAATGCTTTTTTATCCATATATATATATATATATATATATGTGTGTGTGTGTGTGTGTGTGTGTGTGTGTGTGTGTGTGTGTGTGTGTGTGTGTGTATTTAGGCAGCAATCGTTCATGTTTTCATTTTTCAAAACACAGTCAAGATATATCCATGTTCAAAGTTAATATTAAGTGTTGGTTTGTTTGGTTTTATTAATAAGGCTTCCATTATTTTTAATCTTTTTTTGTATGTAGATGATGCTATTATATTAGTGTTGTCAATAAGTATGCTACGAATAGTGTCCAGTATGTCTCCATGAATATTTAAATGACATCTAATTGAGCTATGGTCAGAAAGATGTAGAGTGAGTCTGCGTGTCAAACATGTTGTAGTGTGGCCTATATAATTATTTACGAATTTTGATTGATCAGGAATAAAATTCCTTAATGGGCATTTAAATTCGTAAATAATATTTGCCCTATTTAATTTTATTCTAGGAGATGAATTATTGTTTTTAACTATCAGGTTAGAGGTTTTAAAAGCATTTCATAAAACATACATACAACGAACGATTTCTTATTTTAACAGTTAAAATATAATCCTTGAAAATGGCTAAATGTATAGCCGAAAGCGCTCGGATAAAAAGAACATTCGGACATTTTTCATATTATTTATCAATCGAAAAGAAATTATTAGAGCGTATGAGAAATTGTATAGAAAATTAAATAAAAGCACCTTATCTGTCGTTTTCTGTCGTTTTCAATGAAATGTATATATATATATATATATATATATATATATATATATATAAGCATTTATTACTGGTACAGAACTTAATAAATGTAGTTGCAGTATGCACTATATAGGAAGAACAGTTCAAAGGCTTGATGCTAGGATTAAACAACACGTGTCTACAAAAATCCGAAACTTTCATTTTTCGCCATCAGGTCTTTCATTGCGGTACACCTTATAAATAATCACAATTGTGCAGCTAATTTTAGTGTGGACTCATTTTCCATCTTGAGTAGGTCAAACTCTAATTACCACCTTAAAATATTGGAAACTATATATATATTATCTATGAAACCTTAACTCTGCAAACAGAAGGATTTTGTCCTTGGCCTCCAACTGGTTTCAATTTAAATAATTTTTTTTCACACATACTCTCCATTCCTTTTATTGATAATGTATACCTATTTATTAAATCAGGAGCTCTGTTGGAGGAGGAGGAGGTTCGAAACCGGTTCCCTAGCACATTTTTAATTTTTTCCCTTTCATTATTATCATGTGCGATAATATTAAAAATAAAATTTGTCTATTTATGGCGTCCAGGTTCCTATATTTCGCCATTCTTGGCAGATCTTCTATTATCACAATGTGGGACGATATTTAATAACAAAGATGATAAGAAACAAAAAAGAATCTTAATGAAATTGGTTATATATTTTCTATCATTCCTTATTATGTGTCTTAGAAAATGTAACCCGTCATTTACATGTGCAAAATATTGTTGCCAGTGATTTTAGTGATACGAGGATTAGTGCCAGTGGCATTAGGGTAACCACGACGCGATTTCAACATACACAAACCGCAAACAACTTCAATAAGTTCAGGTAACCAGGTAAGCTGAACGGTAATAATGACACGGTAAATGTCACCGTTAAAAAAATGACACAAGTGAAAACCTTGAACAAGTGTTACGACATATGATTCTAGTTATTAAATTCTGTTTTTAAAGGTTGATATAAATCGTTGTGCTCATGTCTAAACATATGTGAGTTTATTAGAATTGATTTTCATGAATTTTAAACGTATAAATCTATATTAACAAATGGAGGGTAAAACAATTCTACTTTTTTTTGTTTGCTAATATTAAAAAATAAATAAAAACATGATATTTTTTTTTAAAAATTAGATTTAATTCAAAACCACCATTTTTTTGCCAATAGTGCATATTGCAATAAACTTATTTTTCCCTATTTTTTCACTTGTGTCATTATTACCTAAATTCAGGTGTGTGAGTGAGAGAGATGCCCCACGTGTTTGTGTGAAATTCGGTTTACCCAGGAAAAGAGATCTCCCCCCACCACTCCGGGTGAAGACAAGTCCCGCCTTGTCACTACTATAACCCGGAGTAAAGAGAATGAAAAGGTTTACATATTCCTTCGTTTTTTGTTTTTTTTTAAGCTTGAATAGGACGCCACCTAGCGAAGTTCGTTGGCGAACAAAGGTGAGATAATCCTACACGGTTAAATCGAACAATGTTTAAAAGTTGTGACAAGATTTATTGTTTGTATAAATAATATCATGATTTACAAAAGAAGAGAAAATGATATTTATGTGAATACAGATAGCTGAGACAAAAAGAAAGAAAAACATTTATGTACATAGCTGTAGTGGGTGTGCACTGAATGGTATTAATAGCACATCAAAGAATTATTAAATTCTGTTTTTAAAGGTTGATATAAAACGGTGTGCTCATGTCTAAACATATTTGAGTTTATTAGAATTGATTTTCATGAATTTTAAACGTATAAATCTATATTAACAAATGGGGGTAAAACAATTCTACTTTTTTTTGTTTGCTAATATTAAAAAAATAAATAAATAAAAGATTATATGATATTTTTTAAAAAAATTAGATTTCATTCAAAACCAACTTTTTTTTTTCCAATAGTGCATATTGCAATAAACTTATTTTTTCACTTGTGCCATTTTTATCTAAATTCTTTTGGTTCTGACGCAAGAAAAACAAGATTTTTAATCAAAATTTTAAACGTTTTGAAGGATTAAAAAATATTAAAAAATAATAATAATAAAATTTTAGTCTTTCTTTTTAACCAACATTTTGACGATAAAACTGTTTTTTTATCAAGTTTGGAGCCTTTTTTATCATAGGATGCTCTTTTTATTTTTTTCCTATATTTTAACTTGTGGCATTTTTTCCTATTTTACAACTTGTGCCATTTTTACCGGTGCTATTTTACCGTGCCATTATTACCGGCGCCATTATTACCTAAATTCAAAGGTATTCTTGTATTTTTTCCATTTAGAACCAAATCATTACGAACCCCAAAGAAAGAAATTTCCTGTGTAATATTATAATACATTAACAAATAGAAGAATAGAAATTTACTGCAATTCGCTAAAGACACTCGACAGGCAAGATTTTAAACTAGATATCATAGTAATACCATGTTAATATCATGTAATATCATGTAATATCATATTACCATAATAATATCATGTAATATCATAGTAATATGATAGTAATAACATAGTAATATCATGTAATATTATAATAATATAATAATATCATGTAATATAATAGTATCATAATAATATCACAGAAATATCATAATAATATCATGTAATATCATAGTAATATCATAATAATATCATAGTAATATCATAATAATATCATGTGATATCATAGTAATATCATAATATCATGTAATATCATAGTAATATCATAGTAACATCATAATAATATCATGTGATATCATAGTAATATCATAATAATATAGTAATATCATAATAATATCATGTGATATTATAGTAATATCATAATATCATGTAATATCATAGAAATATCATAATAATATCATGTGATATCATAGTAATATCATAATAATATCATAGTAACATCATAATAATATCATGTGATATCATAGTAATATCATAATAATATCATAGTAATATCATAATAATATCATGTAAATTTGATATATCACGAATACCAACTCTTGGAGCACATTTAATTGAAATAGCTGAGAAGATCTCGTTCAAGTACCCAACCGACAATAAATCTATCCATTTCGCTTTTTATTGCAGCAATAAATCCAACCATAACACTGAACTGTTTTTTTATTTTTATTTATGAGGCACGGTTATGTTTTCTCCTGGTGACCATTAATCGTACGACAAATGTAAACACAACACTACTTTTTTTAAGTCTTGATTTTCTGATAACTGAAAAAAAAACTTGAAAAAGTAATGAAAAAATAACATCATATTAATTTCTAGTTCAGGATTTTTCATCCTCTTATCGAGTTTATACTACGAAACAAGAAAATAAATAAAAATTCGATTTAGTTAACTTGAGGCACAGAAAAGGATCACGTTTCCTTTGCAAAACTATTTGAAATTTTCGTATTTTCAACTGTTAAAAATCAACTCCATGTTCATATTCATCAATGAACGTCAATTTTTACCGCCATAACCTGAGAGATGGCAGACAGACAACAAAAAAAACATATTCATAAATTTTTAAGACGGAAGAGTTTAATAGTTTTCATGAATATTTTTCATGTCCAAATCGGAGAATGAATTTTTGCCTTCCTCGTCGTTCAATTGAAAAAATACTATTCACAAACAGCTCGATTCATCCTTCAAACTTTGCTTTTCAAAATTTCCTTCAAGTAAAAATGCAAAAATGGCTTAATAGTAAACCACACAAACACTGAGATTACCAAACGAAGTTCAAATTCAATTCATAGTTAATTTTTGTTCATACTAATATCTTTGGGAAAAAAACATGAATACAGCTCACCGTGGAGATTAGGTCAAAGATTACTGATGGCTGCTGTGGTTACCATATAAAACAGTACAACTTGACGAGATGAACCTCGCGAAGTATTTCACTTTACCTTAAGAAACAAACCAAAGGATTAAGTTTGTTTGACATTTCATATTTTAATCTCAATATTTTGCCATAAAATTTGAATTTCAAATATCTATATAAAATTTATGACGAAAAAACAAAAATACACCGATTCCGGATGTTAACGATCATAATATTATTATGATATTATTATGGTATTACGTGATATTATTATGATGTTAGATAATATTATTATGAAATTACTATGATATTATTATGATATTATTATAATATTATTATATTACATGATATTATTATATTATTATGATGTTACTATGATATTACATGATATTACTATGATAATACGATATTACCATGATATTGCATGATATTAACATGGCATTACTATGATATTATATGATATTACTATGATAATACGATATTAACATGGTATTACGATGATATTACATGATATTACTGTGATATTACATAGTAGCACTTGTTAGGGTCCCAGTTATGGGCAAATAGTTAACTTCCAGGTGGGGTCAAAACAATATGAAAGTGTAAAAATGCATTTTTATAGCGAAAATACCAGCAATATATTTTCATAATAAAAAAAAATTAGCAGCAATACATTTCTGAAAAAAAAAATGCCAGCCACACATTCTTGAAATAAAATTAGCAGCAATACATTTCTGGAAAAAATTACCAGCAATACATTTCTGGAAAAAGAAATTACCAACTATACATAGTAATTATTTCCTTAGTAATATTAACCCCACCATTATTTCGACATTAAATGACCCATAAGGAGTTGATATGCCACTAAACAAACAAACAAACAAATATTGCCTATAAATTCAGTTTGACCGATTCAAACACCGAAGTAATGAATGTATTTCAGATTTTTTAATTCCAGATTCTGAAATTTTCTAATGGATTCAGAGCATATGCCATTCCAGTTCCAGACAATTTTGTCTGTTTTAAGTCTCAATTCTTGGACTACTTAGTAAAGAATAATGATTTTTATTCCAGCTCATTTTTATACCATTTGTATACCTATGTCATCAGCATAAGATATACATTTATATTACACAACACAGTAACAATCAAAAATAGATTGGCACTTCTGCCTTATACTATTTAGATGCTCTGGCTAGGATCAGTGTAGTATCTGTGCAATCTACGTCACTATAACGTGTCGCTTCATGGCTCTCTACCTATAATCAGTGTAGTATCTGTGTACTCCGCCTCACTTTAAAGGGTCGCTACCAAGCTTTTCGTGATTTTGTAAGCATAGCTTAGATATGGCACAGGGCCGAAAGTATGGGGCTTCCACTAAGGATCGAACTTAACTGTGATTATCTAAGCTTAGATGTGACACAAGGCCGAAAGTATCGAGCGCCCGCTGTGGATCGAACTCATTATTCAGTCAAAAACTGATATAGCACAAGCTTGCTAACCATTACAGCACGTCGACGTGCCCTGGGCTCTCTACATATGATCTGTGAAGTATCTGTGTAATCTGCCTTACTTTAAAGCGTCGCTACCTGGCTCTCTACCAAGGATCAATGTAGTATCTGTGTACTCTGTATGTTGATTTTAAGTTGTTTTCCAAGTAACCGGACAATGGCGTAAAGGCTATGTCACATCCTTGTCTAACACCATATCGGGCAATCAAAGTAATATTAATTCCTTTTTTTAGAAATATTTTAGCCTTGGCATGGCACAAGTTATAGGATATATATATATATATATGTGTGTGTGTGTGTGTGTGTGTGTGTGTGTGTGTGTGTGTGTGTGTGTGTGTGTGGATATAATGTTGGTAAGACATTCTTGGTTCCGTTCGAAACTTCGGGAATAAAACGAATTGACTCAAGATTTAAAATAAATAATATATTTTTATTTATTTTCTTTAGAGTGATGAGGGAGTCCTTTGGCATTCGGGGTAGCAAAAAGTTTGTTGATAAGGCGGATATTGATGGAAGTCTGGAGAAATATCCGTTAGTGTTAGTTTGAAATCAGTCCACGATAGGGATAGTAATCATCTTAAAAATAGGTCAGAATCATTAGCAGATTACCTTTTAACCGCTTCTTCACTTGTTCCACATAACTTGTTTCTAAGCGGCAGCGTCTCTGTTCGTCCTCTCGCAGTCTGTTTTTTCTTCTTTTCCAGAGGTGTCAGGTTTATATCCTTTTGAACAAGCTCCGAGATTCTGACGCGAACATTGGTTTCGGCTATCATCAGAAGTCTCTTTGTGTCAATTTTTTTGAATAGCCAAATAGCGTTCCTTTCTTTTTCATTTATTTTATAACGGAAGTTATGCGTGGAGTCTCCTTGATTTTTTGGCAGTTTTCAGTCACAAATAAGTAGAATCTGCTTCTGCAAACTTCCGGCGTTTTTCGGCCAGATTCAACCTCTTCTTTTTCCTCCTCTTTTAATTTGAGGGTTGTCTTCTCGTTATTTGAGAGGGAAGTATAGAAAGAGAAGTTTAGAGAGACAGACAGACAGAAAAAAAAGATAAGGGATTTAAAGGAAAGCGCAAACGCCTTGTTTTCATTTGAATTCTTTTTATTTATTTATTTTATTTTTATATATTATTTTTATCGGGATTAACTACAGATAAATTCACACCGTTTATAAAGATGTCTAAGTCATTACTCGTATGAAAATCACAAATATATCTGGATTTCTAAAAGATATTTCTGATAGGATGAAACAAACGACGGATGTTTTTCAATGAATATAAACAGATACTTTCATAAATAATTATTTAACATTAAAACAGTAATACTTTAAATTCATACAAAAGAAATCTTATTTTCATAAACTTGTAAAAAATAAGGAATTTTCTTTTTCGGGGAAATATTTTTTATATTAAAATTTTCCTCAAGCCGACACATTTGTCAGAAACGAAAAATATCGAAAAAGTGTTAAATCGATTCCTAATTTTTACAGAGTTATCAGCACTTAGATTTTATTTACAAATAACGTGTTTTGAAAATCTGGTTAGGTAATTGATATCTGCATATTTGTTTTTAATATTTTTGTTAATTTATATGAATTTTTGTTCTTTTCTTAAGCCAGATTGGTTAAATCAACAACTGATCAAACTTCCTTGGGTTATTTCCTTTTTTTTAAATCGAAATCACCCCAAGCAAGGCAGTAAAGCCACAACGACACAAGGGGTTACAGGGTGTGGAAAAATTAGGAACAGAAACATTAGTAATGAGCGGGAAGGGAAAACAGTAATCAGGGGGACAGTAGATAGCCATAGATATTTGAAGATTAAAGTTGGCGGGAAAGCATGGAGCCACAAACGAGGTGCGAGAAAAGAAACTGTTAGCATAGAATTTACGGCTCCATCTAGCCAGCTGAACTGTAAATTCATGAGATCTCGACACCAGTCTAGTAGTGCGCTTAAATTCATAGAGTCTAGGCACCATAATGAAGAGCTCATCTGAACAATTACCATGAAATGTCGAATATTATTATTATTATTGCTGTGTTCATCATGTGGTGTGTCGTGGTCATTTAAACCTGGTGGGACCTATGCCTTTCCAGGTAATAATTGTTGTGGCCTGTTTAGGGGCCAGAAAAGAAAGACGCGGAAGACGAAAGGTAGGGTTGAACAAGTGTATTGAAATAACAGATATATACAAAGCAAAAGTGTTAGTAATAAGCAGATAGAGGTGTACGTCCGAACGGTAGGGGTGAGGTAGATTAGCACGGCGTCTCGCCCCTGACTTTCGCGGTTAGTATTTATGAGAGGAGGAAGAGTTCATTCTACTGTAGGAGGCTTTACCACAACAGAGGAAGAGTTCATTCTACTGTAAGAGGGTTTACCACCACCACCACCACAACAACAACAATAATAATAATAAGAAGAAGAAGAAGAAGAAGAAGAAGAAGAAGAAGAAGAAGAACAGAATTATTATTATTATTCATCTGGTCTTCTAGTTTTCTTGATTAAAAGCAATGATTTTTTTTATTTTCTCAGAAGAGGAAAGATAGCCACAAGGCAAATCTTCCCCTCGTGCTCTTGTGCCACACTAATCTAATCTATAATATACAGTGTAACCCGGATATAAGAGAGTTGTAGGGACCGGAGAAGAAGTCTCTTATATCCGGGTTTCTCTTATGTCTATTTTGTTTAGATAAGTATGGGTCTAATTTGGGACCAGAGAAAATCTCTCTTATATCCGGGTTTCTCTTATATTCGGGTCTCTTATATCCGGGTTACACTGTAGCTAAAAGTGAGGAAATCTCCATAAAGGCCAATCTCCCTATCGCCGAATTATAAACCACTGTTCCACAGCGATACAGACATTTATTTGTTAAATTTCGCTAAGTGTGATTCAAAGCTATAAATGTCTATAAATGGGTGTCACTCATTATTGATCGAATTCCATAGACAGGTGATTCTTTGTAAAAAATATCTTTTTAACCACAACACTGGTGTGAGGCATTCCTTTCCGTGTTTTTATTGCTTACCAACCTCTTAAATTCAGTATTAACCACGACCAAATATGGGAAAGGTTTTCAAATAATTAATGTCGATTTCTGATTGGTTGTTTCTCAAACTCAGCTCAGCGTATCTTAACTTGGCAACCGGAGATTGTCAGTTTATATTGCAACTCTTTCGTACCCTTTTATGAATCTGTTTTTCTTTTAAGAAGGTAAAAGCTGACGTGTAGAAGTGGTATTATAAGAGACCATAAAATAAAAGCGACCTCAATTATATTTGCTCTGTTGTCTATGCGTCTGAGAAATTCCTCTTTCATGTTTACAAAGCGATTTGCAAAGGTGCGTTTTGTGAATTATGTTCCTTGTCTTTGTTTTTTTTTTTTTTACAGTTAGTCTCAACTTGTACAAGGCACAAGGGTCACTCGAGGTAGAGGGTTACAATAAGAAACAATTTATGTAGATAGGAGAGGAAAATAACGGTTAACCCTAGTCTTGAACAGGTTAATATTATAGTGATCGAGGAAAATATCCTCTTGGGGGTCGATTCCGCAGAGCAGTGCTTCGCGTGAAGAAGCTATTCCAGAACTTCTCACCAATAGAATACGGATGGAATTAATGTGTTTTTCTACAACGTGGGTCGCATAGAGGGTCCTGGCCGTGAAGGTACTAACTGACGGAATCAAGAAATGCAGTTCGTCCGAGCACTTTCCATGGAGGTAACGAAAGAGCAGTGAGAGGCTTTCCACGTGAGACAGAGGTTGGAGGGTGGGGAATAATTTGTCACCCACAATCCCTCTGTCCAATGAAATTTAAATAAAATAAATTTCAAATTACAAGAAAAATAAAGAACTTATTGAATCAAAATATTTCTCTCTGGTTTTTAAAACAATTATTGGGAATCGTTTTTCATCTCCTTCGGAAAGAATTCTTCATTCAAAGAATTGATTAAATAATTAGATTCGGTTTGTTCCAAATTGGACCTTCTCGATTTAACAAACAAAAATACAGGACGCCCTGAACAAATTTAAATTTTAATTTTGGTCCTACTTAAATAAACTGGTCCACTCGTAAAAAATAGGGAAGCATCTCTAAATTGCGAAAATTTCTAAGTTGCAAATTTCTAAGTTTTGTAAAATCTGTAAAAGTCAGAGATCAATTTGGTACTGTATTGACATTATAAATAGGGGCACCCCCAACCCCACCCCGTGTAAATCGATAAAAAAAAATATTCTAAAAGATGTCGCGGATCAAGAGTGGCCAAAAAAAAAAATGCTAACCACCAAAAATAATTTTTCCCTTTTTTTTTTAACGAGTGGACCTATTGATTTAATTTGTTTCTGAATTTCTATTCATGTTTTTTCGTAGAAGATTTCCCTTCATATTACAACATTATTTTATCTTAATTTGAGTATGCACACTGACGTGTCAAAAGCCATTGTTAGCAGTAAGTAAAAGTAGATGGCGCCAACGTAACCTGACGTCATGGAAATGCTCAGACCTATATCCGTTGTAGCAAAATCTTGGGAATTAGCAAGAACACAGGTTAGACAAGATGGCGTAAATTATCGGACTTCAAAAGGAGAATGATAATGAAATCAAGACTGATGATACCATTCTATTTCTGAAATTATGGTGATACTTGACAGCATTGAATCTACGGTGTTAAGTGTGGAAATTCCTGATGGATTATGAATATCGAAGTAGCCAACCACGAATCCTTAACCGAAATCCGGTAATAATTATAAAATTAAAACATTCGTATAAAATATGTTTTGTTTTTAAATATCTGGTATTAACTATAGTTTTTTTTTAAATTTCCTATCAATTAAAAGTTTACATAAATCCGATTTCTACTTATAACCCATTACCATACACTATTCCGAAAATGAAACGTTGGGTATTAACTATAGGTTTATTTCTTTAAATCAATGTTATGAATAATCAAGAATGGTCTCCCCTTGTTTCGTTACTCTTTGAGAGCGCTATTTCTGTTTACTGGGACTATAAAAGGACACTATACGCGAACCTTGTATTATCAGTTGAATAAAGCTTTCTTAAAGTCTACACCATCTACTTTTGTCATTACAATGGTTTAATTAAACTTTAAGGCAAAAGCAGCAGGCATTTATGCAGAGGATATTAGGTATATTTCAAACCTAGATTTATACAGATTTATACTCTTCGGTATATTGCATGGTTAGTGTTCCCAACCTGTAAGTCGCATTTCGGTCTTTACTAATGACCATGCATTCTGTCTTCTTGTAGTTTATGCTTAGTCTTTTCTTCTCGCTCTCCTTCTCTACCTTCTGTAGAAGGTTTTGTCATTTCTTTTCTGTGTTTGCTATCAGCACTGTGTCATCTGCGTATCTTATGTTGTTAAGATTGTGGCCGCCAATGATTAATCCTGGTAGCATTGTTATGAATAATCAAGAGTGGTCGCCCTTTGTTACTCTCCTCTTTAAGAGAGATATTTCTATTTCCTGGGACTATAAAAGAACACTATACGCGAACCTTGTATTATCAGTTGAATAAAGCTTTCTCAAAGCCTACACCTACGTACTTTTGTCATTACAATAAATACGATTTCTGGTTACAGTTTTTTTTTGGTAACAGCTAAACAAAAGCTCCAATCAAACCAACACTCAACATTAGGTGCTTAATAGCGTTGGTGATCATGGTTGTCCACAATTTCCTGTCCTTTGTTGCACCTTTTGTCTTTTTGCCATCTCTCCCAAAACTTGCCCCGCCGTCCATTCTCTTAAGCTCGCCATGTATGTTGCGCATGGCTTTCTACTAGCCCTTTTACCTTCAATCTTCACTGTGAGTATCAAATTTTCTGAGCCTTTTTTCCTCATATTATGTGCCCCAGAAATTATGTTAAGCATGGGTACCTTCATGAGATCGCTAAAAACGGAGCATAGCATGATGAAAAAGACACCAAACTTGACGAAAACAAAACTTTACCGTCTAAATGTTTATTTTATTATTAAGAGGAAAGATCAAAGTATTTTTTAATTATTTTTTTAAAATTTTTCCTTTTTTAGAACAAATTTTTATTAAAAAAAAACCTTGTTTCTCTTTGTATCAAAAATAATAATAAAATTTTAGCGCGTTTTTTTTTCTGTATGACAGACATTAATTGTGAAAATCTTACAAAAATAAAAATAATTGTCGGATTTTAATGAAACTTACAGAATCTATTCACAAATGATGGAACTTATTATAAACATGTTTTTCTCTTTTAAAGTCATGGCAAAAATTTTTTTTTATATATCTATTACCTCCCCCCACTATAACTAATTGTACGAAAACTATAATTTCAATTTTGGGAAGATTAGTGATTATATTAGTTAAAAGCACAAGGTTTTGAGGAAATCAAATCATGTTTTTTTGTTTTTTTTTAGTTGGACCACTTCTACCTGAAAATCATCTCTGAATTGTAACATACAAAACTCAATAAAACAAAAATATTATTTATTTTCAAAAGCTTTTAATTGCTTTTATTTATTTTAATGGACAAAGTGCTCTTTTGTTGCCATTGTCTATAGAACGTCGTTGTTCACCTGTTCGATCCATGGTTGTCTCAACATCCTTCTGTAGAACTATGTGACGTCCCCCG
Organism: Acanthosepion pharaonis; assembly: GCA_903632075.3. Taxonomy (NCBI): domain Eukaryota; kingdom Metazoa; phylum Mollusca; class Cephalopoda; order Sepiida; family Sepiidae; genus Acanthosepion; species Acanthosepion pharaonis. The sequence continues at coordinate 275,918 of CAHIKZ030000512.1, read as the reverse complement.
GTGTCGCTGCGCCAATCGTGACGTCTGCCTGGCCGCGCCCGCTGTTAACTTTCCTAGTCGCGGTGCCAATTGTGACGTCACTTCGTCTGTCTCCGCACCGTCGCCGTCTTATCCTGTCCCGTGGCGACCAGTGTAACTTGGTATTGGTCGCGGCACCAAATGTGACGTTCTAACCTTTTGCTGATTCGGATGAGAATCTGGTTAGATTCGGTATCAGCCTTGTCGTTCCCAGCTCGCCTCCAACGTCTAGTTACCGAAGTAACTGTTTTGATCTCTAGTCTAACCTACCCACGTTGTGATTTGATCTTAGGTAGACGAAATCAATCAGTCGCCGGGCCGTAATGCAAGCTGAGTCCGGACAAGGGTAATATCGCACAAGTATATGTAATAACTCGAAATGTTCAAACTTGTTAAAAAAGGATAACAATATTTTATATCTGGTTGCTGAATACAGGGCTGCTTCTTCTTCCCAACCCGCTATATGGATTCCTGACACTTTGTGTTCGTTAGGCGAGTCTTAACATCTTAAGTTGTTTGTTCTTGAAGAAACTGGTTCTTGGTGTATCTTCAGGCGATATTCGTAAAACTTGTTTTGGTGGTGTGAGTCTAAGTCGTTCTTCAACAATAAATTGCTCTTGGTTAGAAGTCGAGGTCGTGATTTGCGTGGAATCTTTCTGCGAAGCGGGCCCAACTCAATTCAACTCAGCTGCGAACTGCGAACTTAACTCAACTTCACTTAACTGCTTTTCACTCGCTGCGACTCTGCTTATATGGACGCCGACCAAAACCGGGGTGGGCTTGTCGGGGTTTGAAGTTCCTTGATAATTCTAAATCCACAATCCACTTCTTTGTTTTCGGTCAGGAAAATTTATTATTTTCCATTTTTGGAAGTCTTTCGTCTTCCCAACTTCTTCTGTTCTCATATTAGTATCTCACCATGCCCTCAGAGGGTGTCAACGGGTTTCCCCTCTCTCTCTCACAGTGGCATCTCATACCGATCCCTTCAAGGGGTGTCAACAGGCCTCCCCTCCTACTTCACATGATTACCTTCGCCTAACGCTCTCGCCAGCATTCAGCCAATGGGCGCCCAGCAGTGTGGGTGTGGCCAGACTAGCCTCGGTTTAAAAAATCTTGCTCAAAGAAAAAAATTTATTTTTCTTTTTCTTTTCTTTCTTTTTCTTCTCGACAACAACCCAATACGGCCCGTAGTGGGGTCTCTTAATCTCAATTTTATCCTGAAAGTCACCTGGGATTCATCACTCGGGACCTTCGCCAAACAAGTGGGTGGTCAATTGGACGTATCGCACCTTGGTGCCAATTATTCGTTCTGATAAAATAATTTTGCTTATCATAGCCAGCTCCTGACACGAAACAGGTGACATCTCCGTAAATGGCTAATGGGTCAATCTTTTCTTCCTGGTGGTCCAGCGGACATTTTTCCCGCGACCCAGTGCATGACCTAATTAATATTATCTCTCAGTTTCTGTTTCGTAGGTCACTCGACCAAACTGAAATTTCCATTATCGCCATGGGTGGACGGCTGTATTTTATTCACCGCCCCGTAACATAAATCAGATTAAATCCAGTATCTTACTTTCTCAATAATGAAAATAAAATTTTACCACTTTTCTTTGTTAGAAAAATAACATCGCTTAGTGTCCTTTTCGTTATGGCTTCTTATCACCTAAATTTAATTCTCGCCTTTTCTTTTTTTCTTCTTTCTTTCTAGCAATCCTAAATAGTGTCACAACTATATTCCTGTTGTCTTAATTTTCTTCTTCATCTGTAAGGAGATAATCTAGCACTCACTAATTATACTAATGAGGAATGATACTACATAGGAGACCCGTAATATTTTATTTGTTTCTAATGAAATTTTCATGTTTCTTAATATTTTGCTTAACATTTCGAAGACATCATTCGCTATCCCAATGCGCTTCCGGGTTTCAATGTTGCACTTTCCGTCCACTGCCCAGATATCTAAATTGTTGCATCCATTGGATTTCGGTATCGACAATTTGTAATTTGCATATCTGTCTATATCTCAGAGATGAGGTATTATGTACACTATTTACATTATTCGGACTATTGTCCTCATCTTTGACGCTATATTTATTACAACGTTTCGGCCTTTCAGTATCTGTCTTTATTTCTGAGATGAGGTATTATGTACACTATTTACATTATTCGGACTATTGTCCCCATATTTGTCGCCATATTTATTACAACATTTCACCCATTCAGTATCTGTCTATATTTCTGAGATCAGGTATTATGTACACTATTTACATTATTCGGACTATTGTCCCCATATTTGTCGCCATATTTATAACAGTGTTTCGGCCGTTGTACACTTCGGCCTTCTTCAGAATGTCGGTTAAGTGGTGGAGAACTTGGAGAGGGGCATTAACAGGAGATAACTGATAACTGATATACATTAGACATGGCACCTGGAACTAGAACAGTCTACTCCAGTGAACGAAATAAAGGGGTCAGTTCGACATTCCAACCACCTGAAGAAGGCCGGAGTATACAACGGCCGAAACGTTGTAAGGAATATGGCGACAAAGATGAGGACAATAATCTGAATAATGTATATAATGTTGCAATTTGATGTTGAGCTATTCCTTTTGCAAACAACCATGTTTTAGTCAACACTCAAGGTGTGTAGACTACTGGAGAACTGTGGTCCAATACTACATACAGTCTACGGGACTTCAGTAAAATATGAATGAGCGTGAAATAGAAAGATTAATCACACTAGTATGTTTCTTAATGATGATTATCGGAATTACTTTCATAATATTTTTATAACGTTTTTGGAGTTAGTTATATTTTTGGCACGATTTAATATTATTCTATTTCTACATTACTCGAAAAGAACAAAATGACGTTCAGAAGTCCCTAAAGTGGGTTTTAAACAGTCGGATTTATGGAAAGAAAAGCATGGAAAGAAAGAAAGAGAGAGAAAGAAAGTTTTATTTCTGTGATTCTAGTCATTTAGGACGAAGGAAATTACACCTTAAGCACGATCGGCTCAAGACATTACCCCAACAAAAGACCCGCCTTGACACCATAATCCTTATCATCGGCACGTGAGAGACGCGGCGTTAACAGATGTGTAAACATATAAAATCCTCGCATTTACAAGGATTGGATTTTACTGACGATTTCCCTTCCACAAAAACCGCAGACGAACAGAGTGAAATCTCTTTATACACACACACACACACACACACATGAACACAGGCACACATATACATACATACACAAACACACCGACCCATATATATATATATATATATAAAGAGGGAGAGAGAAAAGAGAGAGATAGAGGAGAGAGTCAACAGCTTCTGTGTGGAAAAGCAACAACTGTGGAATTGTAATTGTAAAAATGCAAAACCCGTCCAATCCACCCCTCCATATATATATATATATATATATATATATATATATATATATAATATTTATTATCGGAGATTAAAATAAAAATATGTTAAAAATCGCTACACAATAGGAATCGTGTTTCAACACTACAAATGTGTCTCCTCGGGCGATGGTAAATTACTTGTGAGTGAACGATTAATTGCAAAAGCAGAATACTTCCTCTTCTTTTTTTTTCAAAGAGAAGACAAAAAAAAAAAACAGAATTAAAATGAGGTTTGTGCGCTTACCGAGATTAATCAATCAACTATGGGACCCACGCTAAAATCTAAACCAACTGAATTTTTTTTTCAAAAAAGAGGAAGTATTTCTCTCATTTTCTTTTCTTCTCTGTCTCTCCCTGTCTCTCCCTCTCTCTCTCTCTCTCTCTCTCTCTCTCTCTCTCTCTCTCTCTAAATACCCATATTATTATCTATAAAACTAAAATAATAAGCAACATATTTCAAAACAGAACATATAGCCATGATGACAATTGACGATAACCGAAAGCGCTCTTTGGATTAGGGTCTTATTTCAACAACTTAGACCCTAGTATTTAAAAAAAAAAGCTAGAAAAAAACAGAAAAAAGATTATTAAACGGAAAAGTTCCGTATTCCTTAATAAAACATGCCTTTATATATATATATATATATATATATATATATATATATATATATATATATATATATATATAATTAAAATAAGAAAACAGACAACTTTAAGGGTCCATTGATTATATTTTATTTCTCCAGGAAGGTGGTTTTTCCTGGTACCTCAGATCACATTTCCAAGCATCCTGTGGAAATAAAATATAATCAAAGGACCCTTAAGGTTGTATGTTTTTTGATTTTAATTAAATCAATATTCGCTCTGGTTTGACATTGAGCTCTCTGGATTACATCCTCGTTGCGATTATCACACGGATTACAAAACTTTTCATTACCTAACTATATATATATATATATATATAAGTGAACATAGAATTCAACACTTAGAGGCGACAGTTTCATGCTGGATGCAATCGTCAGGACTGTCTATATATCTCAGATGAGGTATTATGATTACTTGCATTATTTACATTATTCGGACTGTTATCCTCATCTTCATTGCCATATTCACAACGTTTCGGCCTGAAGAAAGCCGGGTCGTACAACGGCCGAAACGTTGTGAATATCGCAATGAAGATGAGGATAATAGTCTGTATAATGTAAATGATAGTGGTTATTGTTTATTGGTTTAAGAAATATTGATATCTATTTATATCCTTTGCTTTTTTTTATCTTATCAGTAACTATTTCCTGGTGATCTGATTGCATTTTGCAGTCGGCTTGGATACTGGGCCTCGCATTATTAGGCTTGTAAAGATTTGACATGGACTTATCGCGGATAACTGAAATTCAGCCTCAGCAATGTCAGTCCAGTTCAAGTAAAGAGGATATGGTTACCAAAAGAAAGAGGAAAAAAAAACACAAAAAAAAAGTATCCAATTCTCCCCAGTATAAAGGGCGAAAAAAAAAACTCTTTCATGTGAAAAGCTTTTAAGAAAGACATGAAGAATTTTTAAATTTTCTTGAAAAAAAATGGTAAATTCTTCCAAATAATTTCGACAGGGAAATCAAGAAATTTTGAATCAAGCTTTGATATATTGACAGTAGATAGATAGATAGATAGATAGATAGATAGATAGATAGATAGATAGATAGATAGATAGATAGATAGATAGATAGATTTAACCAGGCAAGGAAGGAAGGAAGGATAGATAGATAGATAGATAGATAGATAGATAGATAGATAGATAGATAGATAGATAGATAGATTTAACCAGGCAAGGAAGGAAGAAAGGAAGGATAGATAGATAGATAGATAGATAGATAGATAGATAGATAGATAGATAGATAGATAGATAGATTTAACCAGCCAGGGAAGGAAGGAAGGAAGGAAGGAAGGATAGGATAGATAGATAGATAGATAGATAGATGCGGACAGAATGGCAGTCAAATAGATAGATAGATAGATAAATAGATAGATATTCATCCGATATGATTTAACCAGGCAAGGAAAAAGAAGGAAGGATAGATAGATAGATAGATAGATAGATAGATAGATAGATAGATAGATAGATTCATCTCTTTTCTCTCAGGCAAGGAAGGAAGAAATTTCTCAAGGATAGATAGATAGATAGATAGATAGATAGATAGATAGATTCTCTCGAATAGATAGATGAGATTTAACCAATCTTCCGGGAAGGAAGGAAGGATAGATAGATAGATAGATAGATAGATAGATAGATAGATGCGGACAGAATGGCAGTCAAATAGATAGATAGATAGATAGATAGATAGATAGATAGATAGATAGATAGATAGATAGATATTTCAGCTTTTACACTATTTAATATGTACATAGATTAAATCTTTGAAAAAAAAAATTAATAAAATGAAACTCAATTGTATGTGGGCGCTCGCATTCATCCGTTATTTTTGACGCAATATCT
>CAHIKZ030000512.1:165000-265000 GCA_903632075.3 Acanthosepion pharaonis | reverse complement strand
TTTCTTCCGTGTTTGTTTGGGATGACACTTTCACACAGGTAGGCACACATACATACAGATATACGCATTTTAGTTCACACAAACAAACCCATATAAACAATCTGCGGTTAGGCGCAGATGCATATCCGTGCGTTCGAGCATACATATACACGCAACTGTAATTCTATTTCGGTGTCGAGACTTTAACATTTATTATATGTAGCGATGTTCTTTCAACAAGGGGCAGATTTATTTTTTTTGGAGATCGGCTTCTCTCTCTCTCTCTCTCTCTCTCTCTCTCTCTCTCTCTCTTTCTGTGTTTGTACATATATATATATATATATATATATATATATATATATATATATATATAAAAAACAAACACTAATATTCCATTGTTATAATTTATTACATTGGAATCGTAATCACGATCCAAATCATCAGACCTACAAATTCCGATTTCTTTTTGAATTTGTAGGTCTGATGAATTGGATCGTAATTACAATGTAATAAATTATAACCATGGAATATTAGTGTTTGAGCCTTTTTTTTATTATATTCTTAGTCTGTCCTGGACATTGAGTTCTACCAGGATTCTATCCTTTTGAGAATTGATATATATATATATATATGTGTGTGTGTGTGTGTGTGTGTGTGTTGATCCCTAATATTATCTCTCTCTCTCTCTCTATATATATATATGTGTGTGTGTGTGTGTGTGTGTGTGTGTATTGATCACTAATATATATATATATATATATATATATATATATATATATATATATATATATATATATATTAGCGTATTTGTTCCGCATAGATTTTTTAACTTATATATCTCAATCTGTCACTATTATAAAATTTTAAGCCTGGAACTCATGTATACTTTGGTTTTTCCATTATCGCAAATGAGAAGGACGCTGTTACTTCACCCACAAAACATCCTCCCACTTATCCAAGTGGGGAATACACAAATGATCAGAGCTCTCTACTATGTTTCATCCTCAAGTGAAAATTTAGGAATCCTAGAATTCCTAAATTTTCGCTTGAGGATGAAACAGGGCTTGATACTTTAAGTCAATTTAATTTTAATAATTATATTAAGGTTTTCGGCTCTCGTTTTTGATTCATGAGAACACTTATGTAGCGAAGGAATCATATTTTTAAAAAATAATTACATATATATATATATATATATATATATATATCATTTAAGAACACTTAAAAAACTTTTGGTTCATGACATGACGTATGAAACAGATTATTTCGAAATATTTTTAAATTGAAATGAGCAAAAGTTGAATCAGGTCAGCAAATTAAAATTGAAATCAGCAAAATTTGATTCAGGTCAGCAAATTAAAATTGAAGTCAGCAAAAGTTGAATCAGGTCAGCAAATTGAGTGTCAATGCATCATTCATTCAAAACTGCAATAGATCGATTTAAATTTCAAACGTTTTAATTTTTCCCATACAAGATATCATGGCACCGCAATCCCAAGATCAACATTTGCCTTTCATATCGTAAAGGTTCAGCAAACCAGAAGAATGCCAGGCTAAGAGGGATGTGCTTAAAGAAATTGAAATTCCTCATCGTAAAAGAAAGTGAAAATTAAATATTAAAACGTGATGGGTTGGACGCATGGTAGACTTATAAATATGTAAGATAGATTATGGCGAGAAAAATTGTCTAATACGACATAGTGAACTTTCTTAGCTGCAGATTCATGTGTGGCTCATTATTATAACCTTGTGCCAAACTTAGTAAATATTATCATAGTGCACCTCCCATAGACTGATGAGTGAAAAGCCAGTTGCAAATATTAATGAGTTCGATCCTCACTAAGTGCCGTATTAAAGCAGTTCTATATTAAACTGAATACAGAAAATCGGGTGATGACTAGAAAGTGATGGTTAACGAACTAGTCATGTAAAGCAATTCTGGCGGATTGAGTTTGAAACTCATCAGGTACTCCAATAAGTGTGGCCTTGTAGCAGACTTGGAGAAATTTATTAAATATCCATATGAATATATTCTCATGCCAATTTGAGCATGGGTTATTCCCCACGGGAAAAAGTTTATGAATGAGACGCAAGCAATGTGGTAGATCTTTCAACAATCAACCTTATAAAATCCAGATACTCTGCTGGTTTTCCCCCCAGGGGTCAGTTATATGATATATTCCACTAAGGTGGAATTACAGTTACTGGTTATTTCCCTTCCCTGGACAAAATGAGGCTAACAAATAAGGTCAAGAATTAATATTCTCCGGTTGAATGAAAACACACTGCATCGACAACAGCCAATCCAACGAGCGAATACTTTCGCCATCTCAGAGAATCTATTTTCCCTCCAGGAAGTTTCCATGTTTAAAAGACGTTTCCGAAATTCCAGTGATAACAGCGAAAGGGAAGGAAGGCCATACTTTCGTTTACATTTTTGTCCCCAGTATAATTTGATTCGAGTATTCGTTTGTTGCCGACAGCTATTTTACCCACTTTAACCCTAGACCTACTAGACAATTTTTTTTTCGAAGAGCAGACCCCCACAAACAATGCCCGTTCTTCCATCATTACTTAGACTACAAATAGCCTAACTACCGTTAGCCAAACATTAACACTTCCATTATCAACACCATCAGCGTCTTTTTAATAAGCTGCGGTTGCCACTGTCTGCCGAAGCAATAATAACAATATTAATTGATTCGTCGCTATTATTAAGACCTCGAGGCAAAAAAAATATATGGAAGCATCTAATTGCCAAAACTTTCTGATATTGCTAAAATATTTCCACAGTTTGTAATCTACTATATATTTTGGGTGCCTTGTTGCTAAATATTAAGCAACTGAATGCTGTTAATGTAAGTGGGTAACACAACGGTTATAAACACGAAAACTAAAATTGGCATACCGAGTTCAAATTCGGACCTAGTTTCATACACTTCAGCCTAATACTCTTGGAAAGGACATGAATCCATCTTTCTATAACTACGACAGACTGGGCTCTTTTGCCTCCGTTGGAAGCTAGTCTAAAAGAACGGATTCATTTGCAGTCAACTTGCAGATAATCTCTGTCAGGCTATGTTGACACCTACACACCATCTGATGCATACGTTGCCATACATGCTGTGCTGCAAAGACCCTATATGTTACAGGACTAAAATATTATCGTCTAAATTTGTTTGTTAATCAAAGCATGACAAACTGTCTCTGGGAATTAATATTTATTGGAAATAATATATAGTTTGACCTGAAGAGGTTATTTTCTCAAGATTGATGTACATTATTTATATTATTCGGACTATCTTTAACGACATATTTATTACGTTTCGGCCCTTCATTATCTGTCTATATTTCTGAGATGAGGTATTATGTACACTTTAAATTATTCGGACTATTGTCCTCATCTTTGTCGCCATATTTATTACGTTTCGGCCGTTGTTCGCTCCGGCCTTCTTCAGGTGGTTGTAATGTCGAACTGAACCCTTACGGAGTCAGCACATATGCTAGGCCACAAAAATCTCCTGAGCCGACCAAGCATAGAAATGAATACAATATGGGAACCAGTAATAAGGAGTACCAGAGAAAAGTGATAATAACAACAAAAAATGCAGTATGAGCTCTGGTAAAAACATGTAGTGATAACAGCAAAAATTGCAATATGAGCAATAAAAAGCGATTTTTTAAGACTTAATTTTGAAGGTAATTTTAAGACGGTCGTATTATACACGAGATATAAAATTAAATTTTTTTTGCTGCCGCGAGCTTTTGTGTTGATGAGTAGGTAGTTCAACAGTAACTGTCCATTAATGGTATGAACATTGATTGATGGTTTGTCTTTGGTTTCATGTTTTCTTTATTTTTACTTCAACTTAGGCGACACTATTTTTCGGACATGACACAAATTCCGGGTTTTTTAATGATTTAGTCGTCGAACGTCTACAATATGCAAATCTTCTGCAGGTAAATTGTACCCTGACCATTACATTTGAGTATCTTTACCATTCACTGTGAAAACGTATTAAAATCCTGAAGAAGAATGCATTCAAAAGAAGTCATCAGTTTGGTCCAAAAGAAGAGAGAAGACGGGCTCAGCATCCGAAAGATCGCCGCTGAGATGAAGCTACCGAAGTCGACAGTTGAATACATGCTAAGTACAGATTATGAGTGGAAGAAGAAGAAGAAGAGAGGACGGAAAAAATTTCCAAGAGAACAGAAAGAAGAATGAAGAGGAGTGTTACGAGGTTGTTATCATCTGGAGAAAAGGGGACAGCGAAGAAAGTAAAGGAGAAGTGTGAACTTGACGTCAGTGTTCGAACTGTACAAAGCTACACAAAATTGGACTTAAGTATGCTAAAATCAAGAAAAGAATTACACTAACGAGAAAACACAAGGAGGCAAGGGTGGGAAGAAAGATAGATAACAAACCATGCCGACTTCAAGAAAGTGATATTTACTGATGAAAAACATTTTAAGTTCCATGGACCTGACGGCTGGTGTACATAGTCGAGAAAACGTGAACCTGTTATTCTCAACAAGAGACAGATGGGAGGAGGAGGAGTCATGGTTTGGGGTATGGTATTTCCGAATGGAAACTTGTGGCTCGAGTGGTTAAAATGACGTCAAAATAGCTTGAGCTACAGAGAACTTTTGGAAAAGAGAGCCCTACCACTCATAGAAAAAGAAATGGGAAGTAATTTTATTTTGAAGCAAGATAACTGCAGCATCCATGTGGCCAAATCAGTGAAAAAGTGGATGTGTGAAGCAAATATAACTACTCTGGAATGGCCGGCAAGAAGTCCAGACTTAAATTTCATTGAAAGCATATGGGAAATGCTTGCAGAGCTTGTTTACGACGGGCCAGAAATAACCAGAGAGGCTGAACTGTGGCAGCGCATACAAGATGCTAAAAATAGACTGCTAGAAACACGAATAGACGTTATTATCAATATGTACGAACATTATGAAGATAAACTGATAGAAGATATTGAAAAAAGGGTGCTGCCATAAACTATTAGCATTGTTTCTGCAATGTCCGAAAAATACTGTCGCCTGTGTAATGTAAAAATTTGTAAAAAAAATAAAAATATTTCTAATTTGAATTCTGCTTTTCCATTTGTAGTATTGAACAGTTTTTAAATGTTATTGCCATTAAACTAAAACAGTACAGACTGCCTGTGCTACCTAAAACTTGAAAAAAATAAAGTGTCTGAAAAATAGTGTCGTCCCCCCCACGTAGTTTACTTAACTGTATCCAATAATAATGCATGCAATATTCGCATATTAGTATCGTATTATAAAATACAAACATAGCGAATATGCATCTTTTCCATTGTTTACATTTATAAGATGTTTAGCTGTTTTCTCGTTCGGTTGTTTATGGCTGTACGCGTTTACGCAACGAGTGTAGCGTTACTAACGATACTTTTATCTTTCGCTTTGACTTATTTAACTAGAAGATGGGATAAAGAGATAGAGGAAAAGAGGTTAGTCCATAGTAATTTGATCTCTCATAAAAGGAAGTCGCATGATACACAAGATACATGATAAAATCATTTTTTATAAGTGAAAATTTGGCGGGGTGGTATCACGATACGCGTGATCGCGCGTTATACGCATCTGTACGGTAAATGCTATGTCAATCGCCATCCCCTCATTTCTTGAACCCTGTTCCTTTTTTGCCCTTTCTTCAGTCCTCCCCATCATAAGTCTTTTCATTCTCTTTCACTTTCGTTCCCTGTAACCCCTTGTGTCCTAGTGGCTTTGTTGCCTTGCTTGGGGTGAAACGGTTCAAAAAATCCTCAGCTGTTTCAACCACAGAGTAAACTATTGCCATTTCAAGTTTCTGCTAAAAAGGATCTTGTTAAAAATGGAGGGGACGGGAGAAAATTATCCTGCAATGGCGTGGCAAACTACCAGTCGCTCGAGCTGGTGAAATGGTTTGTATGACACTCAGTGAAGATCAAACGTACTGATAACGGCCTGCGAGATGAGCAATGCTTCTGAAGCTGATGCAAAGGGGAAATCTGAATTGACAACAGTTAGTTCTTTGTTCCCTTTGTTTGCTTAACAAAACTGTGTCTGACAAAATAATGCCCGAGCGTCAAAATAATTGCCGAAGCTATTCGCGCCAATATTACTGAATGCACATCATCTGATTTGATTACAGTTTACATTTAGATTGTTGTATAAATCGTGAATTTACAGACACTACGTTCTGACAGTACCTTTTAATATGTGTGTGTATGTTGTGTGTGCACACGCGTGTGTCTAAGCAAAAGAAGACAATGATGACTTCTTAGTAATGGCAACTAATTTATTATCTTATTTTCTATATTGCATTTGTCTAAAAATAGTCTATTATATTTTTCTAAGATGTATATTTTATATATATATATATATATATATAAAAAACAGCTTAAAAGATTCTGAACATGAATTATTTCCGGTAAAACTATTCGTTAACTGAAATCATAGGTAAACTATATAGTAAAAGTATTTATTGACCTACCTATTGTTGCCTGGAGTTTTAGAAGTATTTGTAAATAGGCCAGTACATTTGTAGCTTAAAGACAAAAATAGTCATTGAAGAAAAGTTTCAAGTTACGTTGGCGTTGTTGAAGAAAGAAATGTTATCAGAAAAATTCGCATTTAATTTTTTTTTTTTAATTCTATTATAATTTTGACAATGCTTCCCTTAGCTCCTTAGCACGTGCGTATGTTACACCCTACCAATATTTCATAAATAATGGTCTATTTTGTTTTGATCGTGTGAAAAGAAAAAAAAGACATAAGAAACGCTACTTGGTTTCAGTGAGAAAAAGAAAGAAAGAAAGAAGGGAATATAAGCGAGGCGATAACATTCTATTGTATTTAACGTCTCTTTCAATGAAATGTAGAAAGTTATCAATTTCAATTATTTTTATTTGTACCCCCTTACTTCTTCAAATAACGCCCAGCCTTCATATTTATGATGTTTATTGCAATATTTTATTAAAGTTGTTAAGCTCAGGTATTTAATGATCCGTTAGGGGAAATTCTACGGATATTTTATTGTCGTAGAACTCGCCATGAGCTTATTAAATCATTAACTTAAGAATTAAGATTCATCAGAAAATTCAAACAAGAAAACTGTGAAATTTTAGTAAGCTATTGTCAATAGAAGCCGGATCTAAGTTAGGTTTGTTAATTTCATCACAAGCCTTATTGCTCAATGCCGAATATCAATCAATTAGGTTCGACTGAAAGTCGAGTTCATGGTTAAACATTGATCAGGTTTACACCCAAGTTTATATCTAAACATTCGGTCCGATTTTAGTAAGGAAATCGAACCGATACCTTTTTGGCGCCCACCTCTACAAGGATATCCCGAAGAGTACAAACGCCCGTATTACATTCACTTTGGAATCGCGCTGTGTTGATTTTTTATTATTTGATCCAAAGCAACGCGATAATGCCACTAAGACGCAGGGGGTTACTGGGAGTGGAAGAGAATGAGAAAACTTTAGTGAGGAGAAAGGACAATAAAAAAGAGGTTTCAGGAAGACAGAAGATGGCGATAATGCCACTAAGACGCAAGGGGTTACTGGGAGTGAAAGAGAATGAGAAGGCTTTAGAGAGGAGAAAGAACAATAAAAGAACGGGTTTCGGGAGTATAGTAATTGACGTTGTATTTAAAATGTTGAAGGTTGTAGGGAAGCAAGAAACCGGAAGTGAGTTACCAGTGGTGAGAAGTGCGAGAATGATACAAAAGTATTAGACTATAACTTCCGGTTACAACTAGCTATTTCAAGAGTAAACGATGAGACTTAAGAAACAATGTATTAGTATGCTTAAATTCACGCAGTCGAAGAAGAGGAGAGCTCATTAGAACAACTACAATATTTATAGAAAAGACATATCACAGCAGTGAGAAAGATACTGAAGTCGATATGCCATGTCAGGACCTATAACATTACAAACCGTTCTTTGAATTTTGTCGAGAATCTCAAGATATACAACCGGGGCACCAGACCAGATATGGCATCAATATTCAATGCAAGGACAAATGTGCAAGATGGATTCTGATGAGAAAATATTGTCTGGCTTGACTCAATGAATCAATCTTCTTAGCAGCAGACTTAGCAGTTGATTCAATATAATCACTCCACTTCAGGTAACCAAGAAAACATGAGCCCAAGAAGGCACGATAAGTTGCTCTTCTGTTGGGATCACACAGCGTACATGAAGTTGAATTCATGCGAAAATATGATGCACTGTGGGCGTGTACCTCCTTCCTAACCGGCAAACTGAATCATTGACAGTTTGTGAAGGTCCGGAGAACAATTGCTCTTTGACTGTTGAAAACTAAAATGATTTTCTACGATTTTACAGAGTAATGGTCAAGCGGAATTTACACGATCGAATCCTGTCTGTGTTGTTTATTGTCCGATTAAAAAAAAAGAATCTTTGTGATATTAAAACGACTTCAGTCAAACAAAAAATGAAAAGGCGACATTAAATTTGAATGATTTACATTATTCGGACTATTGTCCTCATCTTTGTTGTCATATTTATTACAACGTTTCGGCCGTTGTACGCTCCGGCCTTCTTCAGGTGGCTGGAATGTCGAACTGAACCGTTTATTTCGCTAACTGGGATAGATTGTTCTAGTTCCACGTGCCATGTTTAATGGCGGTTATTTATCAGTTATCTCCTGTTAACTTCCCTCTGAAAGTTCTCCACAGCCTTAACTGGGTATTGAACTCACACTCTTTGGGTCCTCAAGGACACATGGCAGAGTGGATAAAGGCGTTAGTTAGATCCAGTGACAGGACCCAAAGAGTTTGAGGTCAATACAGTAGGTCAGAATGAAAGTGCGCGTCATCGATATGGGCGCATTGTCTATGTGCAAAACAACTTCACCAGCGGCACTGAAATCCTTTCGGGTTTTCAATCCCAACCCCCAAACGAAGGAACTCGTATTTGCAATTACAAATCCGATAACATCTGATGGCGGGCTTCCGTTTTCTGAAAGAAGATTTTTTTTTTAACGTTTGCTCCTTCCGTTTCACGTTCCCCTTCGTGTTAATCCTGGGTTTGACAAGAAACTTTTCTGTAAGGCTTCGTTTCTATATCGTTCCAATGTCACTGACCCCTTCTCTGACCGAGGTTTTCAATCTGTTTCCCTCCCACATCCTCTATTTTTCTTCTTCATTTTTCTCCCTTCTTCACATTGGAAACTCTGACTTTTTACTTTGCAACCATCTGCGAATAGCGGCTCAGACGTGATGATCAAATTAGACTTTCAAACTCCTCTTCTTTCTTCTGTTTATTTTTTACCTTTCTCCCTTTCCCCCGCTTCTCGAGTCAATGATGTACTTGTATTTTTATAGTTTAAGCTTTTTTTTCCACGGCCTCCATGACATTTTGTCTATTTCTTAAGGACTGAAATGCACGTCCAATATTTAGACAAGAAACGGGATATTATTTGATGAGCAACTTCAGCTCGGTCCAATAAAAATGGCTGCAAGTCCGTCTCAACTAGAGACGTGCAAATTCTCATTGGGAACAAATAGAAACTCGTGCAACAGAAATGAAGACCGATGATCAACATGGAAATACAGGGCGTGGCAGAAATTCTACCCCACATAAATCTTTTAGAAATACCTGCCACATAATGATAATACATTAATGACAATGTAGTCTTCATTTATCTTACCATCACATAGGAGGTATTTCTAACGCACACCGTATTATATATATATATATATATATATATATATATATATGTATGTATGTATGTATGTATGTATATTACAATGAATCATTCATACAAAAATTGATTAATAAAGTTAACATATATTTTCGTTGTCCTCTTATTACTAAGAGAAAAAACAAGAACAACATCTATTCCATACCTGAAGATGTCTGTAGGAACAGACGAAAGCTTGTAGTAAAAAGAAGAACTAATACGGCAGAAATTTATAGAAACAAGGATCTTTTCATTCATAACGGATTCGGAGGTTTTTGTATATTATTTGAATTGTTTGCGACGATGGATTTCTCGCCAATTAAATCATTAACCTTTGCATTTGTTTTTTGTGTGAATAATTCATGAATATATATATATATATATATATATATATATATATATATATATATTAATTTAATTAGAAAACAGACAACCTTAAGAGTTCATTGATTATATTTTATTTCCCGATGAAGGTGGGTTTTTCTTGGTTAGACAGATCACATTTCCAAGCATAAACAATGGTTTTAAAATTACGTATTATTTTTATCCACTTTTTTACTCGTTTTGGAGGTTTTTTTTCTTTGGACTTTGAGCTTAGATTCTGGAGACGATTGTTTTCGTCTCAATTTCATGTTCTTAGTTCTTTCTTTTTTTTTCCTCATTTTTCCTTGGGTACTGGTTTGTTTTACTACAAGCCAGAAATACCCAAGGATTTTCCAACGTGTACTGTATATATATATATATATATATATATATATATATATATATATATATATATAAGTTTCATTAAAGACGACTGATAAGTTGCTGCGAATCAGCTTTTTTTTGTGTTCGTACAAATATTTGGACACAAAGTGTGTAAAAACTGTTCAAATAACCTCCTCCACATGTAAAAGAAGATAATATTGGTAGAAAAAGAAAAAAGACAACACTCAATTAACTACGAATACGGCCACAATGTGCTGACCTTGTTTGGTAAATAAAACATGCTTATAACCGTAGATACATACACACAACCCATACATTCATTTAAAAAGTAAAATAGAACCATCCTTGATAATGGATAAAAGTCAAACCTAAAGTGCTCGAAAGCAGAACATTTGGACAGTTTCTATATACACTGAGTTCCAAATAGAATTGACTTAAGGTTCTTAATATGACATAATTTCTGGGTTTCTGGGTTCTTTGAACCACATTTGGTTCTTTCGTTTAGGAACATGTCTTTATATGTAAAGCACAATGTAAACCTGGTAACTTCTCTTGAAAAGGACCTCCAATCAGTGGTTAACTGGGACAAGAAATGGCTTGTAAAATTTAACGCCTTCCAAACAAAATCGCTTTCATTAATTACCACAGGGAACCTTTTCTGTCTATGACCAGGGCTGCCACATATTGTGTCTTCTTCAATTATATTGAATCAATTGCTAGTACTACTGCTAGGAAAGTTAGTTCATTGTGTCGTACTAGACAATTTTTCTCATCTTCTTAATTCTTGTTATTTTATTGTTCCCTCTCTTTAATAATATTTTCTCATATTCTCTCACGCTCAGTAATCCCTTGCGTCATAGTGGATTTATTGCCTTGCCTGGGGTGTAATTATAAAAATAATTCTAATAAACAAAAAAAAAAGAGTAATTCTATTTTATCAATTTTATTATAAAAGCATGACGAAATTGCTTAAATAAGTAAAATAAAAGCTTGTTCTTTCAATTAATTTTATTATTAATGATAAAAATATTACGAAATTATTTGAATAAATGAAATAAAATTCGAAATTTTGCAGGTTATTTTTTCTGAAGATTTTAGGCGTAAAATTTGACCAAAGCAGACGATAATTTTGGGAGCCGATTTCTTAGAAGAAAACTTAGTCTTAGATTAAATATTTTTCAACAAAACAACATCGAAAAAATCTACCAGCCAAAAAGATGTTTTTCATCTTAAAAGTGCAATATATTTATTTTCTTTTTGTTAATGTAAGGTATTTTAAACAAGATATATCTGTTAATAAATTCAATTGACTTACACCTAAAAAGGAGTTTAAATTTCTGTAAAACGTAAAGCCGGAAGGTAAGTCATTTTAACTTTTTCTTTTAATACATTTACCATTAATATTAGAATTTTATATAAGCAGGGAATTGGTTTTTATCTAAGATACGTGTGTATTCTTTTTCGTACCGGGCATCAGCGTTTGATTCCAAATAAAACTAGGACAACGAACAGTGATTTTCAAGTCTTGCCATTTTAACGATTGGCACAACACGAAAATTTGGCTACAACATTCCGTTAAATTTCATTGCTAATAATCTTCTTTTTCTCTCTCTCTCTTTCCAGTGGAAATGGCCGCCGATAGTGTTCGTCATCTACCGACTGTTACTTGCTTTCTTCACTGTTGGTTCCCTGTCAGCGTTCATCGCCAAAAACATTTTCCTTCCGCATCACCTTATGGCCTACATGACAAGCTGGAGTTACATTCTTCTTGCCCTGCATTTTAATTTTTCGGCTATAATTGTTGTGTATCGATTCTGTCGAAGCATCTGTCTTCCTGATGAACGGGACCCAGAGGATAATGACACCTTGAAAAGCGACTCTTCTTCCTCCTGCTCGCCGTCCCATAGTTCTAACCATGTAATAAACAATTACAACGAACTCTGTCACATCGGAGATGCCATGAACAATTGCATCTTACCAGGAGAACAAAACACGGATAATTGTAACGACGGCTCGATTGACATCATTCAACATCCCACTTCGTTAATACTCAACTCTTCCAATTCTGACGGATTAACAGGTAGCAATGGGTGTACCCTTCCAGGTGATCACTTCTATACGACTATAAACAGAAGCCCTGATTCCAAAAAGAGGCTGACTTTTCGAATAAGACAAGACCAAACCCGATGGTACTTGAAGATCTCATGGGCTTTATTCGAGATAATTTCTTCATCTGCAATTATTGTGACTGTTCTATATTTTACAGCTATCTACCCACACATGAGCAGCAGGAACACGTTTGAAGATATTAGCGTTCATGGGATCAATAGTGTTTTGGTTATATTTGAGATGATCGTCTCTGCCTACCCTGTTCGCCTCCTGCACGCTCTGTACACAATCATTTTTGGACTGCTTTATATAATCTTCACGTTGATTTATTGGTCGCAGGCGCCATTGGAAAATATTATCTACCGTGGCATGTTGGATTGGAATCGACCGAAGAACGCCTTAATTCTGTCTTTCGTTCTTCTGTTTTTGGTTGTACCATTCTTACAGACATTTTTTTTCCTCCTCTATAAATGCCGGCTGCGTTGCTACCGCAGTCTTTATAACGAAAACTATACGACGTGATCCCAGCTACTGTCTAGTGGTTGAAATAGTTGCGTCACTGTACAAGGGGTTGAAATAGTTGCATCGGTGTTTGTGGGCGATGTTTGTATCAAGGAAAAGAAAAAGAAAATGGGATACTAATTTTCAAAACAACCAGACCCTTCTTAAATACAAGATTGGCGCATCAGAATCTTCCTCACTAACCCCCCTCTCCCCCCATATTCATAAATATATATGTTATCTAATTCCTAACGGTGACATTAATAGGCGCCTCTGCCCAGATTACTAAAAGAAAAAATATGACGAGATTTCGAATGTTCACTTTCTAAACAAACAGACGATCAGCTCTTTTAGGATGTGTTGACGCAACACAGTCTTCCATAATCCAAATCCTCACATGCGTGCCGTACTAAAACTTGTTAAATATATCGATAATAGTGTGTGTTGGACCTCTCTGAAGTTTAAATGAACGTTACTTATTTCCCAGATGTTGTTATTAGAACACGGGTATATATATATATATATATATATATATATATATATATATATATATATATATATATATATATCGGCATTTTGAATACGAATTTTAGGGACGATAGACCCCCCCCCAACTTGATAGTTTGGCGGAAACAATCTTTTTACCGTAAATAAACCACACACATGCACGCGCGCGCACACACACACACGTGACATTCGGCTTTTTACTGGGGTCAGATCCGTAAATGTCTGTATGACATGATCCATTTTTCATTAATAAGACTTTTCTGCCATCTCCTCCTCCACTCATTCCTATTTTTTTAATCTAATCTGAATATATTCAACATCTTTGCATTTTTTTTTTTTTTTTTTTTTTATTTATGTACAATTTATTAGTGTTTGTCTTTAAATAAATGAAAATATTGGATTTTTTTATTTTTTATTTTTTAAGCATTTCACCCCAAGCAAGGCGGGTGTGCCACTAGCACGCAAAAGGTTACATAGAGTGAGAGCAAGAGTAAAGAGGGGGGTGTTTGAGGAAAGGATATAGGGAAGGACGGGGATGAGGATCAAGGCATCAGAAGATGTCGACTGACATTACACATGAATATTTGAAGATTATAGTTATCAGGAAAGCAAGTAAGAGGAAAGGAGTTCTACTGTCGGGAAGTGCGAGAGAAGAAGCTATTGGAGTAGAAGAGGCGGTTACATTTAACTGTTTGAACAGTGAATGGGTGGGACCAAGATGCCAATCTAGTAGCACGCTTAAATTCATACAGTTTGTGAACCAGTGAAAATAGCTCATCAGTGCAGTTGCCATGGAAATGTAGAAAAGACAGAGGGAAGCCACGTCACGCCTGTGAGAAAGTGACTATAGATGAGATGCCAGATCAGAACCTATCATGTTGCATATCCGTGTCTGGATTTTGTCGAGGACCGCGAGATGAAAAGCGGAGGCAGCAGACCATGCGTTCAATTTGAAATTTTTGTTTGTGAATTAAATATTCTCAGAATTTTACATTTTTTTTTTTTTTTTGATATATCAAATATATTTTAATGCTTTTCCTTTTTTGTCATTATTTTGGCATAATTTTTCTTTTTTTTGAAAAAAAAAAAACCTTTAGCAAGACTTGAAACCAAATCCCATAGACCAAAATCTCGTTTCTCATTGATGACATCTTAACCAAAACTCTTTTAATGAGTATGTATTTTCGTCTCCACTTTTCTACTACTGCTTTTTCTTGATTGATGAGTTTTTACCGACTGCCTAATCCAACTGTGTTATGTATTTGGAATCAAGGTATGTTTTTGCAGAAGGACACACTTTCCGACCCAGGAATTGAACTCACAACCGCTGTTACCAAATCCAAAAAAGGAGTTATCAATATTTAAACTATTTATATTCGTACTATTGTTTTCATCCTACAAGACAATGGCCTGCAGAGTTCGGCAATCTACGTGGCACGCCAAGCAATTGCTAAAGGCACGCAGCTGCAGATGACATCACGAAGTCCGAACCAATAACTACTACAACGCAAAGAAGATATTTAGCTGTAATCTCCTACAGAAGGTAGCGACGGAGAGTGAGAAGAAAGGACTAAGCATAAACTACAAGAAGACAGAATGCATGGTCATCAGTAAGAGGATGAACTTAAAATGCGATTTGCAAGTCTGGAACACTAGAATCAAGCAGACGTGGAAGCTTAAATATCTGGGAAGCGTCTTGATAGATGATGGTAAGTGCGATACTGAGATCCATAGACGTATTGGGATGGCCAAGGACACATTCCAAAAGCTGGGCAGAGGATTGCGAGGATTTCTTTGGTAACAAAGAAAAGAATACTGAGCTGTTACGTGACATCTGTCCTTCTTTACGGCAGCGAATGTTGGATGATTTCCTCAAAGATGAAGAAGAGACTCGAGGCGACGGAGATGTGGTTCTACAGAAGGATGATAAGGATATCATGTACCGAGCGTGTGAGCAACGATGAGGTGTTAGGATGTAAACAAGGAGGAGGCTTATACTTAAGGCAGCTGAAGTTCCCGGGAAGGAGGGCCTGGAGAATCTGATATTCACGGGGGTTCAGGGACAGAGGGAAATGGAGAGCCATGAATGCCTACGTCCTGGTACATAAAAAGAAGAAATTTAATATATACTAAAGTATATATACTCTATATTACTATATAAAATATATTTTAGAAAGGTATATTGACTTTTACTTGTATAAAAATATGTATGCTGTTGTCATACTGAATGATTTTAAAACCTCAAGTCGGCACATAGCAAAAGGTTGCCGACTCCTGAGATAGGGTAACGTCCTGATTGACGAAAAGAGAAATGTAATAGGTGTCTTAACTTAGATGTTAATAATATGTTAGAGTCATACTCGATTAACGAGACGACAGTCATCATATAGATCAGGGGGTCGGCAACCTACGGCACGCGTGCCACACGAAGCGATTTCTAATGGCACGCAGCCTCAAATGACATCACGAAGTGCTAACCAATAACTACTGCAACGCAGAAGATACTTAGCTGTTTCAACTTTAATCTATACTAATGTATATATAAATATATATGACTATATAAAATATATTGTAGAACAGGTATATTGACCTTGACTTGTATAAAAATGCGTATGCTGTTGGCACATTGAATGATTTTAAAACCCTAATTCGGCACATAGCAAAAGATTACCGATTCCTGGTTTAGTTGACGGTAGTTGTTTGGTCTATCTGTAGATGGCATCAGGGATGGACCATCACCGTAAAGCAACATGGCGGATAGGCGATATTAAGAACTGACTGCATTTGCAATGGGCGGTAGGATTTTTGAGGTAAGTGGTTTGTTTCAGTAGTAAACAAAGTGAATAGTACTAAATAAAAATAAGAACTAGACGAGATATTCCGAGACATGAGCAGTTGCTTAAATAAAGTCTTCAGTTCAAAATTCGTTGTATGTTATCGATATACATCTGAGGAAGGCCAGGAAAAACAACGGCTGAAACGATAACACAAAAGATGAGGACAATAGACCAAATATAAATCGTGTAAATAATAACTCCTCAGAAATTACGGAATAGTTGTACATAAAGGAATAAACATAAAAATCAAAATTTTGTTAATTTTGAGAAAAGGCAGCAGATAGAAATGATGAAAATATAAGTCGGTTTGGTTTGGTTTGGTTTGGTTTACAGCATATCAACACCTTAATGGGTTATTTAATGCCGACAAGATTTTTATTGCTGGTAATATTTTTTTTTTCAAAAATATATTGTTGGTAATTTTTTTTTTTTAAATATATTTTTGGTAATATTTTTTTTCAAAAATGTATTGCTGGTAATATTTTTTAAAAAAATGTATTACGGGTAAGATCTTTTCAAAAAAGTATTACTGGTATTTAAACCTATTTTTTTAAAACTTTCACAGTGTTTTACCCCATTTTGTGGGGATTAACTATTTGTCAATAACTGGTACCCTGACAGGTGTTACCATCCCGGCTCAGGGTGGACCTGGGAACACCAGCAATTAAGAGGTGATTCCACGCTCTTCAAAATCTTCTGATTTTCTACCAGATGTAGTTTATCGTCATACCCAGGACGGAATATAAGTCGTAATTTAGAGCTAAAATACTCGGAGATTAGTGAGTTCGTTCCCCGTGGAATATTCGATTCTTTTTAACGCCGTCTCTGAGGATGAGTGACTAATAAATGTTTCAATGCGAATTTGGATTCTCAAGCGGTCCTCAGTCGCACGTAGACTCGGATATTATGAAGTCATTATTTATAACAAACATGCAATAAACTGATTTGTACTAATTTCTACTGCCCTTTTGACAGCACTAACGCCTATATATAGGGGCGCGCGGCCGAGTGGTTAGAACGTTCGCTTTCTGACCCGGGTTCGAATCTCACCACGTCAAGAAGTAGATTTCCTGATGTTATCGGAGGGGGGCGATCTCACTTTGGTAAGTGCCTGAGAAGCATATCACAGTTTGACCCAAGCTGTGTGAATAAAACTGGGCGGAAACTGATAGAACCCTCGGGAGCC
This sequence comes from Acanthosepion pharaonis, assembly GCA_903632075.3. Classification (NCBI taxonomy): domain Eukaryota; kingdom Metazoa; phylum Mollusca; class Cephalopoda; order Sepiida; family Sepiidae; genus Acanthosepion; species Acanthosepion pharaonis. Next base: position 247,443 of record CAHIKZ030000512.1, on the reverse strand, counting down.
ATCGATAGCTGCGCTAACACAAAGTCGCTAGTCATCGTGACCGAGGGTTAGTGTGCTAGCCTTGTTCATATTGTTGATCACGCTAGATAACACACTCTCTCACAGAAACTGTAACTAAGGTCTGGTCAGCATAGGAACAAACACAAATGTGCCTGAGCGAGGGTATTCAATAGGGACTCGCTAGCCGCCCTAATAGACGAGTAGCCAGCTATTATGATTATTATTATTATTATTATATATAAACATTACATATATTGCATGTTTTAGAAGTTTTCCAAAAATTAATGTTTGTTTTTTTGTCTTTATGCTTTTTAAACAAAAATCTGAGTAAGCAAGACAATTTACAAAAGAAATTTAAATCGACAATCAACAAACATAAAAATTGAAAAAATTGAAAACAGGAAGAAAAAAGGTAATCGAACAAAAAAAAAGATTATGAAATCATTGTTTATAACATCAAAAATAATTTATTCTACTTTTTTTTTTTTTTACATTGCTAACACCAAACTATAAATCGATAAAATAAATGAGTAGAAAAATCGATATATTTAACTTTAGATAAGTAAAACAGTAAGCAAAAAATAAGATAAACGATCTTTAAAATAACTGTACAAAATAAAAAATCTAATATATATATATATATATATATATATATATATATATATATATATATATATATATTATAAATAAATACCCAAGCACAAAAAATCGAAGAGCTTATTATCATTAAAAAAGATAGCAGATAGAAAAAATAAAAAAATATAATTCGGTATTTAAGTCAAAATACTCGGAGGGTGTAAAGAAATTAAATTAGAATCTGCAATAAAATGATTTATACGATTTCTTTGAAAGGACTAACATTTAATCTATCAACTGATAAAAATGAACGAAAGAAGAAAATGCAAAGTTAATAAATATAAATTTAGATAAGCGAAAACAGAAAGTAAATAAAAGACAAAAATCTCAGGTTAGTTGTACAAAAATAAATAAATACTAATAGAGAAAAACCAGGTAACAACGGAAAAAGTTGAAAGAAATAATATTAAACAATATATACAGACATAAGGAAAACCCAGACAACCCTTGTCCAATTGAAGTAGATTTATCTGTAACCATGGAAACGTGATTTTAGCTGTGTCTTTAAAACCCAGTAATTTTAAAAGTTACTCCAAACTTCGCTTGAGGATGAAATGGAACTAATGTCTTTAATTTAATTGCAAAAAATTAAATTCGTGGCTTTTAGCTTCCATTTTTTTAAACATGGTTAGAACTGTGTAGCGGAAAAAACATATTTTAAATCAATTAATTTATAATATTAATGCTCTGTAAATTTACATTGAGCACTATTTTAAAAAATAAAAATATCTATAAGAACACCGGATTATATATCTTACTGTTCTTTCTTTTTTATTTAAATACATATATATATCATACATATATATATATGTGTGTGTGTATATATATATATATATATATATATATATATATATATATATATATATATATATATATATATATATATATATATATATATATACATCTATATATATTATAAATATATATATGTGTGTATATATATGTATAAATATACATATATATATAATCATAATATATAAATATATATAATAAATATAAATTAAATAATAATTGTAAATTATATCAAATCATTATATTACTTTTAATCATTATATTACTTTTTCTTTCGTTTAAACATAAAATGCGTCTTCTCGCTTTGAGTTCAGCGGTTTATAGTGAGGACAAACTCCCACTGCCTATAAAATGCTTCCTTGACATGCGTCTCAAATAGCCTCCAAGCCAGAGATTGGGCAAAGGCGAATAACTAGCGCCTCATAACAAGCTGCTTCGGTAGATGGAACTCGACAGTCCAGAAAAAAAAACAGTTCACCTGGGAGAAGGAAAACCCTAATTTTAAACCTCCGCCGCCTTGTGTTCATATCCAATCAAACACGAAAAAGGCTATGGAAGTAAATTCACATGGAGTGGAGCTAAGAAGCCGTTAGCTGTCACTGACAACTTTCGGGCAAGTCCTAGAACCAAGCCAGCCCAAAATCTAATGCCCTGTATTCATTTGGATCTTGGTAAAGCCGTTAGAAGAAGGGCATGTAGTCTGCGCAGCCCACAGTCTCCATATACCATCACGTAGCCCTGTGACCTGAAGGGGTCACCACAGTCTCACCACGAAATGATTGACTTTAAACCAAACAGGTTGCTACCCATTTTCTCACGAGATAAACGGATGCCCGCATAAATACGTTATAGTTTAGTGTTTTAAAAACTGTTCGTTTTAGGCGTCGGAAATAATACCTTTCTCCTTAAAAGAAAAAGAAAAATTCACAATCATTGGGTCTCCAGAGCTGGAGAAATGAAGATGAATTCACTGCGTCATGTGTGAATTGTGACTTTGGAAAAAAAAAATTTATCTGATATGAACACAATATTTATGAAGCTTATCTTAGCTAGAAAGTAACCCGCCTAACGATCTTGTGTAAATGGAGTTAGAGCTGCAAAGTTTAGGAAGTTGTGGAGAGCCATGATCGCACAAGTCTTGAAGGGATAGAGGGAAACGTCTAGTAACTTATCTAAAGAGCTTTAGATGACAAAACAGAGACTGGGAGAGATCGTAAAGTGACAAAGTTTAGAGCTACAAAGTTTAGGAAGTTATGGAGAGCCATGATCGCCCACGTCTAGAAGGAAAAAGTCTAGTAATTTACCTAAAGAGCTTTAGATGACAAAACAAAGATTGGAAAAGATCGTAAAGTGACAAAGTTTAGAGCTACAACGTTTAGGAAGTTGTGGAGAGCCATGGTCGCCCACGTCTTGAGAGGAAACGTTTAGTAACTTACCTAAAGCGCTTTAGATGACAAAACAGTGACTGGGAGAGATCGTAAAGTGACAAAGTTTAGAGCTACAAAGTTTAGGAAGTTGTGGAGAGCCATGATCTCCCATGTCTTGAAGGGATACATTACATTATAAAAAGAATAGTTAGGATACAAAACCAAATCAGGGAAGTTTGTTGTGTTGCGGCAGATTTTCAAACGGTGTCGACCAGCCTTGAAAATCGTCATTCGAAACCATGGAACGTAATCTGGGCTCGAACACTGACCAATGATGTTGATGTTAAATACGCAACTATTTCAGCCACCAAGCAGAAGCTAAACAAGCACAAATCATATCAAATATTCCGTCTTCTGACACTTTTGGAAGGCAGTCATAAATTTTACTGCAAGCCCAAAGCGCAAAATAAAAGCAAGATGTCGGTGTTCTAATTGCACCCAAGTGGGTTTTCGGCGCGCTCGTTTCCGACAAGCGAGCATCAAGTATATTTTATCAGCCATAAAAGACACCATTATTATCTTTTAAAAGGATATCATATGTTGCGGCAAACTAGACGTCGTTATGGCCCAGTGATAAATTGGGAGCCTTTACAAACCGAAAGGATCGAATTGTATCTCAGCTGCTTGATGAGCCAAAGTAGCTTCTTTTATTTTATTTATTTATTTATTTTTTTTTTTGCTAACAAAATTATCTTAGAGGAAATTTCGGATCTAATGCATTGCGTTTTAAAAAATACATTTTATTTTAAAGAATAATTTGTCTTAATTTTTTAATATATAGAGTTTCAGATTAATTAAAATCATTTAACGAATAGATGCGTCCCATAGCCGATAAGAAAGGCAATCAGAAGCTTCAAAATATAACCCTTAAAATTCTGACTCTAACGCTTAAAGATGGGAAATTCTCCTCGTATTTCAAAAGACAATGATACAAATAATTCTCTCTCTCTCTCTCTGTATTGTTACATATATATCAAGGTAATCCTTATACAAAGCCTGGCAACCACGAGAATGAGGTCCACAAACATCTGGAGACCTAAATTACTACTCAATAACAATTAGTGAGAACATTTTTAGCAAGGAACTTGTTAGTAAATACACAGTAATTTGTTAATTAGCAAGTTAGGATAAAATAAAATTCGAGGCCAATTTTACTAATTTGAGTCTCTCTCTGGATCAACATCGCCTCGCCTGTCTACTATCTGCTTCACAACCGAGTAGTGGCACCTGTCTCAACGAAGTGCCCTCCTCATCTACTGGTATCCAGAAATTGAGTTTTTTCATACTCAAAAAGACCTTTTACAATTTCCCATTTTGCTGGAATCTTTTTGCTTTCAGAATAAAAGAGTAATTCAGAAGTAGGATATTAATCCAATTATTCCGAATATTTTTAAAAAGATGGACATAATCAAAAAGTGAAAGCCATTTTTAGTTATCCAAGGCTTATTAAAAAGGATATCAAACATTTTGAAAAAAAAGATTGATAGGTCCTGTTATTGTACCATAAAAGAGTAATTACTTGACCATTTGATTGTATCAAAAATATATAAACATTTTTTCATATAAAAAAGTTGCCTCTAATTTTGCAACTGGGATCATTTAAATATTTACTGCTTATGTTTTGCTAATTGTTCAAAATTTTCGGCTAAACTAAATAAATTTCCTCCATGTTATTGTCGAGAAACTTTGGCATTCATTTCATCAACTCAAAGAATCCACGTTTTTCTTATTTTCAGGGAATTCACTAAAATATCGCCAAGAAAATTAGTCATCTAATTTTGAAACTTCCAATGTCAAAGCTGATAATTTTCTAACATTGAGTAAATTAAAATCACCCTGAAGTCTGTTATATAATGACCAAGATGTAACAAAATATTCAAATCCCCTGATAAGAATATCAGGATCATAATGTTTTATCGCAATTATTAGTGTGGCATAAACATTAATACGCTTTAAAAAAAAAACTTCTTATTCTTAAGTTACTATGATGACGAATTGCTTCATTGATTTGTGACCAGTGATGAAACATTGTTATTCGACTTTTTTAAGAGAAAAAATTAGTTTGTATATATATATATATATATATATATATATATATATATATATATATATATATTGGCCTGACGATTGCGTCTAGCATGAAACAGTCTGTCGCCTCTAAGTGTTGACTTCAATGTTCATTGTTTATTTACACACGCTCAATCTCTGATATTAACCACTTTATCCTATAAATATAGCACACCTTAAGACTATATTTCATATTTCTTCATATATATATATATATATTTAATGTTCATTAAAAACACTCGAACAGATTAGATGAACAGCTGATTGTTTGATTTATAGCATAAAACTGCTGAGAAAATCCTCTTGATCAATATTCTGATACAATTTTTCAAAGGTATGGATTTTGTCTAGAAACTGTGTCAACTCATCATTTTGCACATTTTCCACAGAGGCAGAAGTTTTATTTGGTATGTTTTTTTGTTTTGTTTTTTTTGTTTGTTTTTTTTGAAGATTTTGTAATGCACTTATGGCAAATGATCAAATAATGATGGTGGATTTCTGGGTCATACTTTACTTATAATATCCACTGTTTCATTATCAAATAAAAAATATCTTTCACAAACAACAATGTTTAGTTTGTCAATAATGTTGTCTCGAGGTATAACCTTTAACCACCATTCTCACCAATTCTGATCTTGGGGAAAACAAAATACACAAAATTAATTGGTTAAAATTCAATAAAATATTATCATGCTTAAATAATTACAATTTTTAAAGAATACTGGATAATTAAAAAATAGATAAAATAATGTAAATTTTTAACAATTATATCCTCGTCAAATAAATTTCCCAAACGCCATGTTATCGATAAATGGGTCAACAGCACATAAACACATCCACATCCGCGTTAAAAAACTAAAAGTAAATAATATTTGTTTCAATTTAGATTAATTAAACCCTAAATCAGCTAAGTTTTCTCAAATAACGTTTCAGAAAAGTATATTTTATTTTTTAAAGATTTTTTAATAAAGAGAATTATGTTGTGTTGACAGATTTGTCAACACAAACGATTGTATTGATTTTACTAATAATCAGAAGAAAATGTTAATTCCAATCAATGTAAATTCAATTTGAAATACAGCAAGGTATGTTGCATATTGGAAATATTAAAATTAATCTATTAGCTTGGAATTAAAACTAAAATAAAAGATTCAAGAAAGATTTTTTTCATTTTAAAAATACATTTGAAACATAAGTATCCCCATATATATATATATATATATATATATATATATATATATATATATATATATATATATATAAGTGGTGATTAAAGTCAACATCCAGTGGCAACAGTGTTTCATGCTTATACATAATCGTCAGGTTGCCTATAAGCATGACACAGACCCTCGCCGCTGGGTGTAGACTTCAATGTCCACTTTTATATTTACATACACCCTATCACTCATATAAACAACTGTAACCCATAAATATAGGAAACTTTGAAACCATATTTTACCATAAATATATATGTGTGTGTGTGTGTGTGTGTGTGTGTGTGTGTGTGTGTGTGTGTGTGTGTGTGTGCCACGACGCACTTCGTGGCTGAGTTGGTTAAGGCACGTCGGTTCTAATGACGGCATATATATATATATATATATATACACACACAGAGAGAGAGAGAGAGAGTTAATTAGTTAATGAAGTTCTTTTGTAATCTTTATGGATAATTCCAAGGAGGATATAATCTAGAGAGCTCAATGTAAAAACAGAGCAAATATTAATTAGATTAGGAAACAGACAATTTTATGAATGGTTCATGGAATTATAATTTATTTCCTTAGGAACGGGATTTTGGTCCTAATTCATCACATCTCCATTTTCATAAGCTATGAAAATGGAGCTGTGAAGAATTAGGACCCAAATCTCAGTCCTAAGGAAATAAATTATAATCACATGATCTATATATATATATATATATATATATATATATTACATTTCATATGTTTGAAGCCACCCACCGAGAATTAACATGGGATGAAGTTGACAGATGAGTAAAAAGAAAAATGAAAAAAAAGTCATTGAAAAATGAATCTAATTATTTATGAAACTTATAGTTTGAGAAACTTTGGCAACGAATATCAAAAACTTGTGCTGCATTAATCAAGGCTAAAGGAGGATATTATGACGAGAGCAAGTCGGATATTTTTACAAATTTGATGTGTTTTTCTATTTCTTTAGCTTCGTCGAAAATTTTATTTTAATTTTTAAATTATGATTATATCCTTACTTTCTCTTGGCGTGCTTTTCATCTTAGTTGTTGACGTTGTAAAAACCTCACGTGATGTGGTTTCTGTTATTTGGTACGGTTTTTTTTTTTTTTTTTTTTTTGGATTCTGTAGTTTAGGATAATGGATAAGGGCGTGGAAGCGGCAATCTGAGTTCAAATTCAAAGCTGTTCCATTTGCTTTGGAAATATGTCCTTTTGGTAAAAACAATTGTGTTGTTGCTTTTGATAGTATTCGATGCAGTAAAGAGTTTCATGATGTTAGTGATTTTTTCAAAGGCATTTTTATTGGGTAATTTTACATCATAAATTCGAGAAAAAAGTTGTTACAGATAATCGATAATTGATTACCAAACGGGAAGTGTGACTGATTTTACTTCTTTTTCGACATCTATTCACATCATCCTCCCAGACGAATGACCAGAACGTATTATTTTTTTTATTTTTTGCAATGATAAAAAATGAAAACCTGTACACTCTACGAGGTGTAATGGTTAGAAAGCTTGTTTCGCTCGAACAATTACGACTGAAAAGTGAGTTCGATCCTCACTGGGTGCTCTATACTTTCGGCCTTGTGCCACATCTAAGCTACTCTTAGAAAATCACTCGGCACTTCTACGTGGTGTAATGGTTAGCAAGCTTGTCTCGCTAGAACAATTACGACTGAATAGTGAGTTCGATCCTCACTGGGTGCTCCATACTTTCTGCCTTGTGCCACATCTAAGCTACTCTTAGAAAATCGCTCGGCACTTCTACGTGGTGTAATGGTTAACAAGCTTGTCTCTCTAGAACAGTTACAACTGAATAGTGAGTTCGATCCTCACTGGGTGCTCCATACATTCGGCCTTGTGCCACATCTAAGCTACTCTTAGAAAATCACTCGGCACTTCTACGTGGTGTAATGGTTATAAGCTTGTCTCGCTAGAACAATTACGACTGAATAGTGAGTTCGATCCTCACTGGGTGCTCCATACTTTCTGCCTTGTGCCACATCTAAGCTACACTTAGAAAATCGCTCGGCTTTTCTACGTGGTGTAATGGTTAACAAGCTTGTCTCTCTAGAACAGTTACAACTGAATAGTGAGTTCGATCCACACTGGGTGCTCCATACTTTCGGCCTTGTGCCACATCTAAGAAAATCACCATAAAAATAGAAACTGATATGATTACAATGCTACTGTTCTGAAGAAGACGCGAATACCCCTCGAAGTATGAAAAAAATCAACGAAACCTTTTAGTTTTTAATCCAACAGGTTTAATATGAAAACATATTTTCGGGATTGCTTTTAAGATTTATTTTTCTTGGTTATAATGCGACTCTGTGTGTGTGTGTGTGTGTGTGTGTGTGTGTGTGTGTCTGCGCGCGTGTGTCTGTGTGTGTGTGTGTGTGTGTGTACCTTGTGAGCTTTGGGGTTGACATCTAAGTTATTAAATAAAGAGTAAAAGGGACACTTCGAATGAGACAAAGATGTGTAGTAGAAGACGGACTGAAAGAGGCAAAAAGGACTAAATGTAACGTTATACCAGACAAGTAAGATAAGACAAACAAGCACATTAAAAGACATTTATCAGATGAGACAATCAATTCCAGGGGGGTCAAAGATTATATATATATGTATATTAAAGGAGAGCACACAGGATTATTTACGTGGGGCTAATTTATACAAATTTCTATTTTACAATAAATATATTGAAAAAAACGATAATTTTTTTCGGAAAATGTTCTGCAGCTTTTCATATTTTCTGTTTTATAATAATAAAGAATAACATCACTAAACGGAGGCATGAATATCATGAATATTAATAGTAATTGTAGTGATATGTAAATGAAGTACTGTACAAAAGGCTGTATCGCTATACCTACAGGAGAGTTATCTTCTCTTGGACATCTATTTGTTGAGTTTTCTCCTAGCGGTTGAAAGTCGAATTTTTGTCTTTCCGGACGAGTTGAGTCGAGTTTGTCAAAAACAACTTTTTTTTTTTTTTTAACAAAAAGGATTTTGGTTGAGTTTCGGATATTTTTTTTGCATTTTCTTTTTCCGTTTTGTTTTTCATTTCGTATTTTTCTTGTAAACGCCGTCTATCTCGAAGCTAGTTTTTCCTTTGAGTTTGCTTCTTTTATTTTCTTTAGGTTTGCTGTAATTGTTTTTGGTTTTATTCATGTGCACCTCCTCCATTTTTTGTTTTAATTGTTATTGTTGCTTTTTGCTTTGCTCCTCTAAAAAATTCTTGTGATTTTGGGACGAACTTTTTACTTGTTTTTGCGGAGTTCCAACCGCCATGGTGGAATTTCCTCAGACACCGCCGGTGCAGGTAAAACAAACTGCACCTAAAAAAAAACACAAAAAAAAAACAGCGTGATCTGAATATAGACCTAAAAAAATACGCTAATTATTATGCACAACTTCAAGATAAATATGAAAGATAATCTTCGGTGTAGATGTTGCTGCGATCAAGAAGACACACTTTGTTTCCGTGTTCGATGCTCGAATGCCATCTAGCGACATTGTTGCCTATTCAGCATACGGGGACCGGCTGTCCGGAGTTGTTTCCTTGCTGGTTAAATGTACCCATGGTGCAAGGGTGGACCATGTCGATGCCGAAAGCCGGTTTATTATGACCAATATTGCCATGAACAGTCGCGGAGCGTTGGGATTTAGGTGCCCAGCAACCAGACGGAGTGTGTTTTTCCGTCAGTTAGGACCGTTCCTGGTGGATTCGTCGCGCTTAGTCTTAATGGGGAACTGGAATATCCATCTTAGTCCCCGTCATAGAAAAGTGGTGGAAATTATCAAAAGCCACGGTCTTTTAGGAATTGACGTGTTATGAATGGATAAGAATGAAGCTGATGAATTCAATGAGGTCTATGGAAATGGATGTTGGATTATTAGGGGGATACGTGTTGAGTATTCGGATTAAAAAAAACAGTCAACCCATGTATTTTCATGCCTGAAAAATTTCTGTTCACATGCTACCCTTGGTGGATGCTTAGCTGAATAAAATGGTGGAACAAGAAATATTAGAAAAAGCCAGCCAGAGTGGTAGCAACTGGGTTTCACCTATTGTAGCGATAGGCAAGCCCAATGGAGATTTAAGAATTTGTGGTGATTATAAAGCATGAATCACCAGATCTGTTCGTATTCATTCTGGTTGCCAAATATTGAAACAGCATGCCATGAGTTTGCTGGTATGAAATACTTTGCCAAAGTTGTCTTTAAGTCAACATATAATCAGATAAAAATTGATAGCAAGTTTCAAGAAATCACCACAATGGACACCCTATTGGATTAAAAAGCCGTTTGGAGTAAAAAAAAAAAATTCAAGTCGCATTTTCCAAAAAGCCATCGAAAATCTTTTAGAGGTGATTAAAAATATAATTGTATATCAGGACGATATTGGCATTGGCGCTTGAAGTAAAGAAGAGTTAAAAAGTAAAATATGGAAAACTTTGAGAAAAATTAAATAGCACGGGTATGACAATCGTAATAAATGCGAACTTAATTGTGAAAAAAATTCATACCTAGGATATCAGATATCCAAAGAGGATATATCACCGGATGATAAACTCGTTAAGAAAATATCAGAGATGACTACAGACAAAAATAAAAGAGTTAGAATCTTTTTTTAGAATTAACCAATTTCTATAACAGGTAACTGCCATGATATAATGACCTTGTGGAACCATTTAATGAAATAAGGAAGAAGAATACCAAGTTTCAATGAACAAAAAACAGGAGGTTGCTTTCGAGAATTTAAAAAAGGCACTCATAAACAAACCAGTTGTTAAAATTTTCAACCCAGCAAAAGAAATGATGTTAACTACTGATGCCAGTGACTGTGCTATAGCTGCAATATTGTCGCAGGTGGATCACCCAGTAATGAAAACTAACATCGGCAGAGGCAAATTATTTGAATATTAAGGAGGCATTGGTGATTGTGTGGAGCACAGAAAGACCTAGAAATTTTTTTTCTGGGAAGGAAATTTCTATTAAAATCTGATCATAAGCCTTTGGAAATTTATACTTCATCCCACAAGAGAGTTGCCAAAGGTCACATCTGCCAGGATATTAAGATGGGCAGTTAAGCTTATGGTGTTCAACTTTGACATTGTATATATTAAAGGAAGTACTATTCAGCATGTGGGTGCATTATCTCCGTTAACCCTAGAAGACTAACCATCAATTAAAGTTACACCACTAACAATGGGTATATCATACCCGATTTTGAAAATATCAAAAAAAAAAAAATTAAATATAAATCTTTATTTAAAATATTTTACATGCAGGCACTTCAAACTTTGTACTTTGAGTTAACATTAATATGAATTGAAAAACATTATTTATGTAAGAAAATCAGGTACTGAAAATTGTAATTAAAAATAGGAAAATTTGCGCTGGATACTATGGGTACACATGATTAGTGTTCTAGGGTTAAATTTTGAGAGTAAATATGTTGAAGCAAGTGAAAATTGTAAGGATAGTTTTTGCACTGGGTAGAAACAGATATATTGCCTTTAAATCGGCTTAGGTTGGGAACGAGGCAGGATCCAGTGTTGAATAGAATTATGGAGAGTATAAAGAGAAATACATAAAGTAATTGCTCTATGGCTGAGAGGCCATTTAAAGAGCCAAGACACAAATTAACAACAGAAAAAGGAATTATATGTAATGGAAATATCATAGTAGCTCCACAGACTCTGAAAAAAGAAGTAATTAAAGCAGTGCACGATGATATACATGAAGGTAAATTTACGCAAATGAGGTTTAATTTGAAAGCATGGCGGCCAGGCTATTCGAGAGATGTGGAAGAGTATGTTAAAAAAATGCCCAAAGTGTACAGAAATAAATAAAAAAAATTAGACAAACTAAAATTCACTCTTGGCTATAGGAAATGAAGCCGTGAACATGAGTATATATGGATCATGCTTACATTAAAGGTATGGGACTATTTCTGATATTAGTTAATTTATATTCAAGTTGACCTGAAGTTATTAAAGTGGTGGATAGAAAACGGGTGTTGCGGATGTTTTCGAGAAATGGAGTTCCAAAAAATATCTGCGTTTGGGAAGAAAGTTTACGTGCATTGTTAAAATGGTTTGACTGCATTCCATACAAAACACCACCTTACCACTCAGAGTCAAATGAAATTGTGGAGAGAATGGTTCAAACAATAAAAATAGGATTAAAATCATTCCCTCCAGTGGATTGTGATATAGAGTTATTTACCCAAACTACTACCAAAGTTATAGAACTATTCCGCATGCAGGCAGAAAACAAAGCTTATCTGAATTGATGGCAAGACAAATAAAAGCTCCGATTACCACGTCATTTGCAACAAATGAAAGCGTGTAGTGCAGAAAGGATAAGGATTCAATGAAACCTTCTTCCGGTTTATTGCTTCCAAGTCGAAAATTTAAATGCAATATCAATCGTCATCTTGTTTTTGTTTTGTTTTTTTTTCTCATATTATCTAACACCCAGCAACCCCCTTGTGTTTTAGTGGCTTTATTGCCTTACTTGGGCTGAAATGGTTAAAAAAAATACTTATACTTAACATCAGGAAGAGGCAGATGAAATTTCTAGTGCACATAATGAGGAAAGAGGGCTTGAAAAAATTGATACTCACAAGGCAGATTGAAAGTAAGCGGGACAGAGGAAAACAACGCATATCCAACGTAACGAGCTTCAGTAATTGGATGGCAGAACAAGGTTAAGGAGAGATAACGAAAAAAATATTAAAAGCTACAAAGACAGAAAGTTGTGGAGAGCCATGATAGGAAACGTCCTGTACGGAAAAGGCACATAGATGAAGACTTTTGAATATCACCAAATTTGGACAAAGCGTTTTTGGTATAAACGGAATATAAGCGCTAAAACATTTCTTTCAAAGTCGTTTGATGCAGAGTCGTATAAAGATCTTTGGTCGCTGGAAATAATATAGAACGATAGTTTGGGGGTCAATTTTAGCGCGAATGCCTTCCCTGGCTCGTTAATCACATCTGCCATTTGACCTTTCCGTGGCCTTTGTTTGGTATGCAAAAAGTTTACATTCAAAGATCAACACGGAAATATCTCGACTAATATATATATATATATATATATATATATATATATATATATATATATAAGGTCAGAATGATAGTGAATAAATAAATGAGAAAACGTTAAAACTATGTTGTGACGCGTTTCGTACAGGAAGAACGTCTTCAGATAAATAACAGTTTTATTTATAGACTCAATCATATGTATATGTAAACAAGAGAAAATACAAGAAACGCTGGCTTCACTTTACACCAGCGCTTAAAATGCTGAACGTGCCTGTATTTTTAACGTTTTGATGCAAACTGTAACCAGCGTTTGTTATATTTTTTGGTATCTTTTCTGTATTTTTATTTTGTATCTTTTTGCATGGAGGACTGATTCTAACAAAAAGTACCTTCTGAATGAAACTCGTTACGGCACTTTTATTTACTCTCTCTCTCTCTCTCTCTCTCTCTCTCTCTCTCTCTCTCTTTTGCATACACACGCGCACACATTCATTACTATAAATGTTATTTTTATTAGGTACATGTGTTTGAGTCTGTGTTTTTATTTTTATTTTTTACACCGGCCTAGATTGAGAAGGGATACAAACTCTAAAACGTGTCCCCACAAAAAAAAAAAAAAAACGTTTTTAGTGATAAGAAATAATGTCGAATAAAAATCCCTTATATATATATATATATATATATATATATATATATATGTGTGTGTGTGTGTGTGTGTGTGTGTGTGTGTGTGTGTGTGTGTGTGTGTGTGTGTGTGTGTAAGGGATTTCGCCATTAATCATATTAACATTGCTATTTAATTCTTTGTATAAATTGTTTCTTTATGATATAAAATATAAACTACACACTCATATATTTACGACATCTGATCCGCAACACGGTAATAATCAGAATCTTAAATTTTGTGTTAAACTACTAAGACATTTTGATTCTCCTAATTGGATTATAATTAAGTCCATTTCACTTTAACAAATAAATATATATAACGAAAAATGTTCGGTCTCACATTTTCCGTCAACTATTGAAATTTCCCAGATATTTACATTTTCGATTTTGATATCTCTGATTCACAACTCGCGCTTTGGTCTGTTCCTCTTGCTGACAACTATACACTGTGTCTTCCTACAGTTGACAATTAGTCCTTTCTTCCTGCTATCCTTTACTACTTTCTATAGGAGATTCTGTAATTTCCTTTCTGTCATCTGCATATCTTACGTCGTTAGGATTGTGCCCACCAATGCTCACAATTTGGATTGTGCCCACCAATAACAAATCCTGATAGGACTCCTAGTTCTCTTAGGATAAATTCGCTGTTAAGATCTTATACCTCTTTTTATTTTTGTTTACTCAATTCAGTTTCTATTCGTAATACATACTATTTGTTCCCAAGTTTTGGATTATTTTAATTTTAAAAAATTAATATTGGAAATATTTTACTAAATATTTACCCGAAATTGAAAAATTTGCTAAAATTACTTAATTGTTAGGTTTGAATCAAAGGTATTCGTTCTTTGATTTTTGACTTCATTTTCTAAAAGATGACTAAAAATAAATATTGGGATCATCTTTAATTAAATCTATTTTATTTAATTTTAGGATGTATCAATGAATATCTATTCTAACCTTGCAAGACGCCTACATGTAAAAAAGATAAACCCCTGAAAAAACTTATTTTTTTAATAAATTTAATCCACAGAATATTAATTCGCTGAATCTGAAAATTTAAAACAGTAAAATAAGGGACAGTGTTTTTAACACTTTTATGGTAGTGTAATGGATAGCGGCTCGAATTGAGGAATCGGAGAGCCGAGTTCGAATTCCAGTCGAATCCATTACATTCACTTACGTGCTAAAACCCTTGGAAAAGGCATGCATTTTTTTTCTTCTAAAGCTATGGGTAGATACCAGGACAGACTGAGTTCTCTAGTCTTGGATGGCAACTGGCCTACCACAGAAAGAAACCTACTGCGGAAAAAATCTGCCTCGTCAGTCATGTATCGAAAGATGTATGATCGCCTAAGCGTTTATCCCGCATGACACATAACTGACTGATATGAATTTATAAGTTTATCTTAGATTCATTTTTTCAAGACCCACCCCCTCCTTGTGTAAAGTTAGAATCTGCCAAAATCCCTGGCCTGATATCTGGGCGGAAACTATGTCCAACTCATTGGAAATACCTTGTATATAGCATTAGTATTTAACGTAAATGAAACCAAATATAGTTTATTACAAGAGTACCAACTTGGGGCACCTTGAGGTGGTGTAATGGTTAGCAAGCTTGTCTTGCTAGCACAATTATGACTGAGTAGTGAGTTCGATCCTCGCTGCGTGCCCCATAATTTCGGCCTCGTGCCACATCTAAGCTACGCTTGGAAAATCACTACAAGAGTACCAACTTTTAGATTCATATTTTCTTAATTATCCAATTTATAAGGCGTGTCAAAATCAACGACACCATGATTTCGGCATTAAAAGTTCTTCCATAAAAATATATTTTAATCCTCTTGAGAAGTTTGTTAAAAAAAAACGAAATTTCTGTCAAATGAACTTCAAACATGTTTGAGGATCATCTGATATAAGTTTCTGAGGTGTTTATATTTTTGTAATTTACAATAAATATTAACTATTATCTTCAAGTTTCAAATCTTTGCATGCAATATTCTTGGAGGTGTGAATGTCAGAAATGTGTTGAAAGCTTTATTTAGCGAAATGCAGTAGAATTTAAAGATGCTCTAATTTTAAAATTATTGAAGATATAGACCTTATATTTGGGATTTATAAATAAATTTGGCCAAAGAAGATCTAAGAATTTTTCTAGATTTTTCTGCGAATTCATGTTCCAACACAATGTATAGATATGAACAGAGCGAGCTAGCTGACTAAATAGATAGATAGATAGATAGATAGATAGATAGATAGATAGATAGATAGATAGATAGATAGATAGATAGATAGATATGAACATACTTAGATATGAATAGATAGATAGATAGATAGATAGATAGATAGATAGATAGATAGATAGATAGATAGATATGAACAGACTGGGATAGATAGATAGATAGATAGATAGATAGATAGATAGATATGAACAGACTGAGATAGATAGATAGATAGATAGATAGATAGATAGATAGATAGATAGATAGATAGATATGAACATACTTAGATATGAATATACAGTAATAGATAGATAGATAGATAGATAGATAGATAGATAGATAGATAGATATGAACAGATTGAGACGAATAGATACATTCCTTAAATTCCTTTCCGTTTAATTGTGAGACATATAATAAATATAAGCAATGATTCACGTATTCATATCTTTTCAAATGTTTGACATTTTTCAATATGGAAATGCAGGGAATATTGCTGCAATGTCCCGTGTCGTATGACCCGGATTATTTTTTTAGTCAGCATTTCGTTTGATCATGATCAACAATTACAAGCCTACAGAAGCCTGTCACAGGATCTAACGCCTTTATGCACTGTGCCATGTGTCCTCAAGAGTGTGAGTTCAATACCCGGTTAAGGCGGTAGAGAACGTTCAGAGGGGAATTAACAGGAGATAACTGATAACTGACATCCATTAAACATGGCACGTGGAACTAGAACAGTCTACCTCAGTGAGCGAAATAAAGGGTTCAGTTCGACATTCCAACCACCTGAAGAAGGCCGGAGCGTACAACAGCCGAAACGTTGTAATAGATATGGCGACAGAGATGAGGACAATAGTCCGAATAATGTAAATAGTGAACTATAATTCAGCAACCTCAGCTCTAAGCTCTACCACTGAAGCTTCTCTCTTTATACTTAATTATCAGAGCTAAAGAGGAGTAGACTAACCATCGAGTAAATAACTTCAAAAGGAAATGTTTTTATGACTTCAACCGTTTCATCTTGCAAATCATTAATTGGACAATATTAAAGACTCCCAGGTGTGCTGTAAGGGTTGTGTGTTTATCAAGGCAAAAATCAGGTGGGAAGTCAGGTGTTTACGTAAGTTTTTGTATATGGGTATAGAATTTAGAAATAGGATGCTCGCTAAAGAGGTGGTACCCCGGCCTTCGTCGGCTATCGAATTACTCTCATCACGCCTGGGATTCAGTTCGAATAGCGTCTCATGCTTTATTCATTCGTTATTAAGTCAAGATTATAGCTGGGAGCGATGGGTACCGGCGCGAATAACACTTAAAAAGAGGAGAAGTAATTAAAAGAAAAGAAAAGAAGAAAGAAATAAATGCAGATCTAAAAACGATAAAATGGAAGAAAAAAGCTGAGTTGGATAAGATGATGAATTAAACTTTCTCTCGGCAATTTCCTTCATTATTCACGCTGAAAATAAGCAAACGCAAGAGATGTATAGTCGCCTATTCATGTAGACAAAAACTTCAAGAATGGACGCGTATTCACTCACAATGCTCTCACGTACATTAACTAAGCCTTATCAATTATAAAACGACACAACGTATACAGTACAAGGCAAAAAAAAAAAAATGGATGCGCCTATAGAAATTCAATTTTTGTAGTTTTACCAAGACAAGTGAGTAATAGAAATCGTTTATTAATACAGGTGACATATGTACATTATACAAGTCAAAAATGATTTAGTAATTTGTTGGGTAACCTTTTGCTTTAATAACGGCCTTAATTCTTCGTGGCATGCTATAGACTAAATTCTTTAGCAAGTCAACTTTACCTGATTTTACCAACATTCCTTTAATTCGCGAAAAATCTCATCTTTGTTAACCTTCCTAATACGGGCACGCTTGTCAATTATCGCCCAAAGGTTCTCAATCGGGTTAAGGTCAGAATCCTGACTAGGTAACTGGAAGAGTTGCAATTTACTCTCGTTAGGTGTACGCCCGGTGAAACGAATACTTCACTGACTACTAAGGACATTGTTAAACACGATAATAATAAAAAACAACGTTTTTGGTGCATTTTCAGCAGCAGGAGTTGGTAATTTGTACAAAGAAATCATGAACCAACATCAATGCCATACATTTTTGTTACTCAAATGTGGCTTTCTGCTAAAAAGCTTTTTGCCCAAGAACAACACTTCCCATTCCAACACAATAACAACCCTAAGCATACTGTCTTAATGAATAAACTTTATCTAGAAAGGAAGCACGACGAGAGTAAATTACAGCATTTTTTAATTGTATAATGTACATATATACACCTGTATTAAGACCCTATATTAATAAATGAATTTTATTACTCGTGTGTCTTGGTAAAAATACAAAAATCGACTTTCTATGGGTGCGTCCATTTTTTGGCCTCGTTCTGTAGTTGTCAAAAGAGGAACAACCCAGGCTATGATTTGGAGACGATAGCTTAAATATCTAGGAAGGGTTTTAACAGAGGACGAAAAATATGACACCGAAATCCGAAGACGCCTTGGGATAACGAAAGACGCCTTCCAAAATCTTCTTCATCTCTTCTTCATCTGTGAGAAGATTGTTCTGCATTCACTGCCATAGTACAGTTTCGAAATAATGACTAAAAATTCTCGAAGGCTGAAAGCAAGTGATGAATGTATATCTTCAAGGCGTGAGCGATCATGGCTCTCCACAACTTCCTATAGTTTGTAGCTCTTAGCCATGATTTTCTTTTCACTGTTCCTCTTCCTCCCTGTTCCGCCATCCATTTACACAAACTCATTTAGTAGTTTAGTTGCTTTTTTCCCTTGTTCATGCCTTTAATATATCATGTGAGGGTCCAATTTTCCAAGCCTTCTTTCCTTATTATGTGTCCTAGAAATTTCAACCGTTTCTGATCCTAAGTATAAGCGTCTTTTTTGTTTCTGTTTTCCTCAAAACTTCCTTCTTACTTAGTTGTTCCGTCCGTGGCATGCCCAGCAGCCTTCTGTAGAACTATATTCCTGTTGGTTCAATTCTCTTCTGCAGTAGTGAGGAGACTGTCCATCATAGGAAGGTTGACTTGATATAGCATTTCAGCACTTTTTCTTTATTTCTAATGAAATTTTTCTGTTTCTTAATACTTTGTTTAGTTTTTGGAAGGCAGCTTTCGCTATTGAAATTCGCCTTCGTCAAGAATGGACGCGTATACATATGCAATGCTCTCACGTGTAATAACGAAGCGTTATCGATTATAAAACGACAGAACGTATAGTTGTCAGGAAGAGGACCAACCCCGACTATGAATTGGAAACGAAAGCTTAAATATCTAGGAAGGGTTTTAACAGAGGACGAAAAATCTGACACCGAAACCCGAAGTCGCAGTGGAATAGAAAAAGAAGTCTTTCAAAAGCTAAGCAAAATATTAAGAAACAGGAAAATTACGCTAAAAACTAATAAAAGAGTACTGGACTGTTGCGTAATACCAGTCCTCCTAAAAGTAAGTGAATACTGGTTCATTAAGAGCTGACTTGAAGCAACAGAAATGTGGATCTACAGAATGTGGATCTACAGAATGTGGATCTACAGAATGTGAGTAACGAAGAACCTTTTAGGGAACATTGAAACAAAAAGGATACTTATTCTTAGGATTAGCAAGAGACACTTGATATTTCTAAGACTCGAAAAGAGGATGGAGGGCTTTAAAAAATTGACAATTACAGGGTGTTACATAGGAATAAAGAGTCTCTACCGACACTTGAGTTTGAACAAAGCAAATACAGGCGATACCATTATTGAATTAAGTCAACCACGTGGAAACGCATATATGGGAGGTCGTCGTCGTCAGCATCCGTCCGTCCGTTTCGAGAGACGATGGAGTCGCGCGGTGTGCCATGAGCCTGGGTGGTATTATATGGAGAACTAGGGTTGCCCGGACGTCTAGTTCCCCCTTCTCGGCCTCGCTA
This sequence comes from Acanthosepion pharaonis, assembly GCA_903632075.3. NCBI lineage: Eukaryota > Metazoa > Mollusca > Cephalopoda > Sepiida > Sepiidae > Acanthosepion > Acanthosepion pharaonis. The sequence goes on along the minus strand of CAHIKZ030000512.1, from coordinate 227,412 downwards.
GCAGAGTCCAAAGGAGAGGATAAACCAATACAGTTTGGTACCAACGCGGCTGCAGGAGTTGCCGGAAGGTAGCACAAAGTGCTGTCCATCCACCTTAGGGGCTCCACTCTGGGTTTGAATTCAGAGTTGTCCTTTTCCTAGAAGAAAACGAGTGTTCACTGACATGACAAATGTGTGACAGAGAGAGAGTCTGGGAAACACAAACACGTATATTTTTTTAGTGAATATGAGTAGATTGGAATAGCGAAATTAAATCAGAGCATTTTGTTTACTGATGGGGAAATCTGATCTAGGGCGGAAGTTGTACCGATTGAATCTGGGTTATCAAAAGACAATGGAAATGGTCGAAATAATTTTTATCGATTAAAAATTGAAATAGAGCTGAGTAAGCTAGAAAGAACTTTGGAATTCACATGATTTTGATTGAAGCAGCCAGAACCCCCGTGATAATCACATGCGAAGTAGTAGGGCCGAGGGTCAGTTATAACCAGCCGGGTTTATCTATATAAACGCGTAGTTATGCTGAAAAAACCAGACGGGAGAAAATTCTTGAAGAGAGAAGAGAGAATTGGCCCGGGCGAGCGTTGGGAGGAGGAACGTCACTATAACTTTAAGCCCCGCACAGAAATCTTTATCCCTCCATTGCAAGAGTCATATATTGTTCTGAGACGATTTAACAACAAGATAAATCACATACACACTCTCTCTGTCTAGAATCCAGTGTATGAGTTTTTTTTTTTTACTTTTCTTTTCTGAAACCCGTTTCTCTTCTCTACTATTCTTTTCTGCTATATAAAAGACATCAACCATTAAATCAATGTTTGTCCGGCTTTCTGCAGATATTAATTTGCTTTTTGCTGCATTCTAAATTTCTTAGCGCAGACTCCCCAGCCGTGTCTAGATCTTCAGTCGACCGTGAATGGACGGACATCACTTCTGTTTTCTGGATCAAACAGATCACAACGTGGGCAGGAAGCAGGATTAAACCAGTGGACCGGTCGAATAATCTACGGATGCTCAGGGGACCTATTGCCACTCCCTTAAGTTCGGTTAGGACCGAGTAGACACCTCAACCCAGAGAGTAAGACGCCGGAGGTTGAGGGACTGGGTCGAAAATGTTAGAAAAGTGAAAACGAGTGTTTACTGACATCACAAAAGTGAAAACGTGTGTCCACTGACATCACAAAAGGGATAACGAGTGTTTGTTGGCATCACAGGTATATTGAAGTTAGGGGAACGTTGGAAAGCAGCGAATAACCTATCTAAAGAGCTTGCGTAAATGGATATTAAAACAAGGATGAGGAGGGATAGAAAATAGCTAGAAATGAGTGAAGAACTATGATGGCCCACATCCTGAAAGGATATTGCACATAGAAAAATAAGCCTCGTATGACAGATGGCCAATTTGGTGAAGGGTGCTAGGCTAAATAATCGCGTTCAAAAAGGGAGCCAAATAATAGGAAACGTGAACGCAACCCAATCCTCCCAGCTATGTCACGTCCACATGATCGAATCGTCCTCATTCTCATGAGAAGAAAGAAATTTCTCAGAGAACTTCTTCCCAAATACCCCTACTTTGCCGAACAGACACCCGAGGGGATGCTTCCCTGATCACTATACTCTTAATCCCCTCAAGCCTAGGGTAAAACGTTATCTATCCTACATATCCTCATATTCTGCACTTACGTATACATATATCCATTCCTGGACGCTTTCACTAGAGTGGCTCTTGGGCTTTTATTGCGTGAATATTTTTTAAAAATGAAGCCTCGCCTACCAACATCCCAGGCTGTTTGTTGTTTGGAGGATTTTACATGTCAACATCAGTTCGGTTATTTAATATCGAATTTTGTATGTGGTACCCAATGAGGATTGAAATACCTACAAATGGTCATTCAGACTAACCTTGCTTGCCAACCTCCCAGGTTTATTGTTGTATGGCTCATTTTACATGCCAATCCTTGTTCGGTTATTTAATATCAAATATTATATGTGGTACCCAATGAGGATTGAAATCCCTACTAATGGTCACTCACACTTCCAACATCCCAGGTTTATTGTTTATTGTTCATTTTACATGTCAACTTTTGTTCGAATTTTGTATAGAATACCCAATGAGGATCGAACTCCCTACTCGCCTTCTTAACCATTGTCCCTCATCAAAGCGATCTTTGCTCAACTGAGGTCAAATAAAGATAGGTAGATTGTAGTGCGCTAATTTTCTAAAGAGGTAAGGATTTCTGCCTCAAAAATTAGCTTTTTGTGTCGATATCCGGGATCGAACATCGATAGGTGTCGTTGGCAACCATCTGATACACTAGTTCCGCCCGTTTGCCTATAGGTATTTACTTTGCTTTGCTTAACAAAGGACTGAAAACTGGGTCACTCAGTGAGTATTAATATATTTACAGTACTATTGGCTTCTCAACCATTGCTCCAGGGCAGGTTCCTCAGGTGTTTGTTTAACTTAGTCTGATATAAGACAATAAGTGCTCTGCCTCGAATATATGCTTATAGGCCCGTCCTGAATATGACGATAAACTACATCCACGTTCTGGGTAAGACTACAGACTACATCCGCGTCCTGGGTGAGACAATAAACTACATCCAGGTCCTGGGTAAGAAAATAAACTACATCCGCATCCTGGGTAAGACTATAAACTACATCCGCGTCCTGGGTAAGACTTTAAACTACATCAGACAGCAAGGCCTCTAATCTGGAGGTTTTCAGGAGTGTAATTAGTGGTGTTCCCAGGTACACCCTGACCCGCGGTGGTAGCACTGTTAGGGCTCCAGCTATGGGAAAATAGTTAACTCCCAAACTGGGGTCAAAACACTATAAAAGTGTAAAAATTAGTTTAACAGTAATATATTTTTGTAAAAATATTAGAAGCAATGAATTTGGGGCGGAAAAATATTACCAAGAATACATTTTGGGGAAAAAAAATATACTAGCAGCAATACATTTTTGAAAAAATTATTATCATCAATAAAAGTCTTGTCGGCATTAAATAACCCATTGAGGTTGATATGCTGTAAAAAAAAAATAAAAATAAAAATAGAAAATAAAATAAAAATTAAAAATTAAAAAAACAAGCATATAGGCAAACATTAATCAACGCGGGTAGTTTTATCACTTAATTTTGGGACACGAACAGGTCCGACGCCACGGAGACCGCGAATAAAAATTTGACATTAAAATTAGTTCACATCAAATTATTTTCTGGCGAGGCCAGGAGATCCACACCACCACCCCTCTTGGCGACTGCCCGGGCAGGAGTATATTACTTTCAGAATTGAAATTATTTCGTCAAATTTAATTCATATAGCGTCCACATTTTTTTTTCTGTTGACCAACTCATACATGGGAGAAATTTTGCAGTTTTCAGAATTTTAATTTGTCTCCAGAGTGATAGATTCAAACGGTCGGAAGATTTTAATCATTCGACAAACTACAAATTTACAAACACTGTACATGTGATAAAGGTCATCACACTTTATTTACAAACTGTGACGCGGTGTAAATTATTTACAATCTATAGAATTTGTATTTTGATTCCAGTTTAATCTATGGCATTCGAAAAAAAAAGAGCGAGTGACATTTTGGAATCTGACGAATGGATGAAGACAAAATGACTGCAAGCCACAGCATGAAACCAAACACGGATTGAAACATATTTCATGCCCCCCACCTGAACTGATATGTATTTTGATGTGAATAGCAATCTTCTTCTATGTGTCGTTTCCCTTCAAACGGTGGGCGATCATAGTTCTCCACAATTTCCTATCTGTTGTAAACGCTTATCAGTGTTTGTCTTTTTACTACGCATCCCAACCCCTATTCTGCCATTTACAAAAGCTCGTTAGGCAAGGGTTACGCATTGCTTTCCGCTGTCCCCCTTTTTGCTTTCTATATGTCCTGTGAATGTTAAATGCTCCAAGCCCTCTTTCCTCATTATTCGACTCGACTGTCCCCGCCCCACACGACCGCAGTCGAACTTAAAGAGTCATTGCAAGTATCCACGATCCTTTCATTCGCAGCATAGTATGTGTTTCGTCAGTATCTGTCTATATTTCTGAGATGAGGGTATTATGTACACTATTTACATTATTCGGATTTTTGTCCTCATTTTGTCGCCATTTTTACAACGTTTCGGCCTCAGTATCTGTCTTTCTGAGATGAGGTTATATGTACAACGTTTACATTTATTCGGACTTTTTCATCGTTGTCGCCATATTTATTACAACGTTTCGGCCTTTCAGTATTTCTATATTTGAGATGAGGTTATATGTACACTATTTACATTATTCGGACTATTTTCCTCATCTTTGTCGACATATTTATTACAACGTTTCGGCCCTTGTACTCTCTGGACTTCTTCATGTGGTTGGAATGACGAACTGATCCCTTTATTTCGCTCACTGGGGTAGACTGTTCTAGTTCCACGTTCCATATTTAATGGATGTCAGTTATCTCCTGTTAATTCCCCTCTGAAAGTTCTCCACTGCCTTAATCGGGTATTGAACTCACACTATTTGGGTCCTGTCACTGGATCTAACTAACGCCTTCATCCACTGTGCCATGTGTCCTTGGAGAGGGGAATTAAGCAGGAGATAACTGATAACTGACATCAGGGGAATCTAGTCCTGGCTGACAGTCAATTTGTGCAACCACATCACCCCTTTCATCTGGCCACCTAACTCCCCAGACTGCCACCCACTTGATATGTCAGTGTTATTTTCATTTTTGCGTAATTTAAACGACAATTTATCCATCGCACCTAGTACAACAAGATATTTGCATTTTGGAAATATTAAATTGAATCTGTTAGTTTGAAATTTAAAAAAAAAAAACTTCCAGAAAGTTTTTTTTTTTTTTTTTTTTTTTCATTTTTGAAAATTCATTTTAAATCTTAGGTATGGCGAATCTGAGAGAGTTCATACATTGTAGAAGCTTCTTTGGGTTTTGTCAGGAAACTCGAGAGAGATATATAGCAAGAGCAGCATACCAGATACATATCCAATACCCAGACTAATGGAACATTTATAAATGTACAAGATAGATTCCGATGAGAAAAATTGTCTAACACGACACAGGGCACCAAATTTCCTGGCAGCAGACCTTAGCAAATTGATTCAATATAACTATCCTACTTCAACATGAACATGAGTCCAAGAATGCACAAAGTGTTGCTCCCCTGGTGGCTAGAATCAGACATGATGGTGGCAGACAGAAAAGGTTCTCTTTAATGATTGAATGGTAGTAGTTTTCTTTTGTAAGCGTAAAACATTTACAAGCCATTCCTTGTCCCAGTTAACCACTGATTGGGGGACCTTTTCGAGATCAGTTGCCAGTTTTACTTCGTCGGACCGATCGGATTTGGTACTAAGATTGGAGTAAATCGTTGTTTCATCAGCATAAATACCTAGTTAGGAACTGATGACATCGAAGTCGTTGATAAAAATAAACAAATTAATTCCAAGTTTAGAGCCATGGAGGACACACGATTTTTGTCTCCATTCTTCATGAAACTCCTACATTCCTCACATGTATCAACTATGGTACTGTTATCATAATTCGGTAGACCCACAGGAAAATTAACGCTGCAGGAAATTATCGCTGCTATATAAAATGACAGATATTATAAAGGGTGTTTCATTAAGACGGATTATATATAAGGGTGTTTCAATAAGACGGATCAAAGTCAGCAAATAAATAAATCAGTGTTATTGGTGAAAATTGATTTATTTCTCTATTGGATCATATTATTTAAGTCATGGCAATTATGTGTGAAAAATAATATGGACCAAATGTCTGCCAAATCTGAAAGGAAAAAAATTAAACGCTTAAACATTAAAATCAGTTCAATTCAAATTATTGGAACACCCTTTATTACAGTTCAATCTTCTTATCTACTTTTTCTAACGAAATTTTCTTGCTTATCTTTTGGAAGGCATCTTTTGCTATTCCAGCTCGACTACTGTGAAATAATGTTATGTAGATGTGAGGCTGGTGTAAGTGTTTTAAAAGTCAGAGATCGATTTGACATTGTATTTATATTGTGGAAAAGACTCCCATTTCTAAAATGATTAAAAATAATCAATTCTAGGTTTCATAATGAGGAAAGGGAACTTGGAAAGTTTGATACTCACAAGACATACTGGATATAAGAAAAACAAAGAAAAACAACGCTGAATCTATCCAGCGAGCTTGAGTAAATGGATGACGAAACAAGGTCACCGATATGCAGAGATCAAATTCAGACCTAGTCAATTGTGTTCCCATTCTCACTAATTCTCTTTGGATGGGCATAAGTACTTCACTTCCCCCTCCAACATCCATTACTTTAGATTTGGCTTAAAGATAACTTCTGAATTTATAAACTTAGAGAAGGCAACAGGTTCCTCCACATACTACTATCTTCCCAAGGAACTATGACAATTCGCACATTTGAGAAAAGCAATTTGTGGAGTTATTATTGTTTTCCTAAGGGACATAGCCTTAAAAAGAGATGTTAATTTAAGAAAAATACAGCGCTGAAAACAAAGACAAAGGACAATGCATTCATCTACCGCTTTTTAAACCAAAATGCACACAGAAACGACTAAAAGGAGCAAACAAAAGAACAGACTAAAGACTCGCAAGAATACAAGCCTAGGCTTTTCATAAGCGAAGTTATTCATCATTCACGTCTGGATCAGTTGATATCGGCGTGAGGATGTGTAGCTTTGGGTGCTCTCTTCAAACTTGGATCTTATTCTAGTGAGAACGTGGGAGACTTTCTGTCTTTTCTCTCTCAGGTGGGGCACTTATATAACTTCCTGTCATCCGATTGTCCCATGTGTGTACATCCTAATCTCAACTGAGACGGACACCTACTTTGACTTCCTTTGACATCGTTTGAGTCACGATTCGGCTCCTGGCGGCTACGAGGGCACCTTCCAAAATAAACTCTAGTGCACCTGATGCTCCTGGTGTGACACCAAGTCATCTTTTGTATCTCAGGGGGTGAGCCCAGTATATACTAGGCTAACCACAGATCAACTTCTCTCAGAACAAAGATTCATTATTGATAGAAAAATTCATTCTTTTCAATGTAATTTTCGTTAATATTTTACTATAATAATGTAGTGTTTCTTATGAATTCAATTAACTATAGCGACCTGAGTATGACGATAAACTACATCCGGCAGCAAGGCATCTGATTGGGAGGTGTTGAGGAGGGCGGAACAACCTCTTAATTGTTGTTGTTCCCAGGTGCACCCTGACATGGGGTGGCAGCACCTGTTAGTGTTCCAGCTATGGGCAAATAGTTAAGCACCAAAAATAGAAGAAGAAGAAGAAGAAGAAGAAGAAGAAGAAGAAGAAGAAGAAGAAGAAGAAGAAGGAGCTTGAGTCAATGGGCGGCGAAACAAGGTTTACGTGAGATAACAAAAAAAATTTATTAAGAACTACAAACGACAGGAAATTGTGGAGAGCCATTATCTCCTGCATTCTGAATCGACACGGCGTGTAGAAGAAGAAGAGCGAGCTTGAGTAAATAGATAGCAGAGATAACAAAAAAAGACACAATTTATTAAGAGCTACAGGAATATATATTCCTGTAGGTCAGGAAATTGTGGAGAGCCATGATCGCCAACGTCCTGAAGGAAGACGGTACATAGAAGAAAAAGAACGGGCTTAAGTAAATAGTTAGCAGAAAGCACGGTTTACGTGAGATAACAAAAAGGCAAAATTTATTAAGAGCTACAACGGATAGGAAATTGTGGATGGCCATGATCGCCAACGTCCTGAATCAACACGGCAAGTAGAAGAAGAAGAACGATCTTGAGTAAATGGATGGCGGAACAAGGTTTACGCTAGATAACAAAAAGACAACATTTATTAGGAGCTACAAAAGACAGGAAGTTGTGGAGAGCCATGATCTCCTACGTCCTAAAGGAAGACGGCATGTAGAAGAAGAAGAAGAACGATCTTGAGTAAATGGATGGCTGAACAAGGTTTACGTAAGATAACAAAAAGACAAAATTTAGTAAGAGCTACAAAGGACAGGGAAATTGTGGAGAGCCATGATCGCCAATGTCCTGGACAGATACTGCACGTAAAAGACGAATTCTTTGAGGTTGGCATATCCAATTCTTAGTTTGCATCTTAGGCTTTTTCTCTTGCTGACAGTCATACTTATGTCTTGGGAAAAGTCTAATCTAAAAAAACATTTTCCCTATTTTTTACGAGTGGACCAATCAATTTAAGTAGAATCCTAATTTTTTAATTGAATGGCTTTAGAAATTTCTGGACTCATTACTTTAATCGAACAATCTAGCAATGTTTTGAAATGGGTTCACAACCTTCGGTGATGCAGTGGTGGCCCTGATAACATCTGTGAGACTTTAAAAAGATATGACGTCATATGCTCTTCAATGACGTGGTGTTTCGCCTTTTCCATATCAAAAAATCCCAATCGCCAAAATCTCTGCTTTATACGTAATGGTACCAGCAATGAAACGTGAAATTTACGCATTGGGACCGTACTTTTCACAACAATGTATAAACTATGTCGATAAAAACGTCCGAAACCTTTATCATGTTAAACGTAACCTTCCGAACTTACTTTAAAATTTGGTTTTCATTGTGTTTGAGTTTTCTATCTTTCTTTCCATCTATCTATCTATCTATTAGGGCACCTCGGCATGGTGCAGTGGTTAGCAAGCTTATCTTTCTAGAAAAATTACGACTGAATAGTGAGTTCGATCCTCACTGGGTGCTCCATACTTTCGGCCTTGTGCCACATCTAAGCTACTCTTCGAAAATCACTCAGCACTTCTACGTGGTGTAATGGTTAGCAAGCTTGTCTCGCTAGAACAATTACGACTGAATTGTGAGTTCGATCCTCACTGCGTGCCCTATACTTTTAGCCTTGTGTCACAGCTGAGCTACGCTTGGAAAACCACTAGCTATCTATCTAATACAGAAAGTCTGTGATTGCGAGTGTGCTCATGTGATTTGTTCGTCCAGCACATAATAATTTACGACTTGTTTATACAGTAAGTATTTTTATTTTAACTTTCTTGAAATAGACACTTTTTTTAATTAAAATATTTTAAAGTTAAAGACAGACGCAAAGAGATCCCGCTTTGCTGTTTCGTTCAGTTATTTATAGATATTATTATTTATATTTAAGCTTTCTTTAAAGAAACAATATTTTAAATATTTAAAAAATATTTTTTGGCATATTTGAAAATTTTTTCAAGTGAATATGGTTGAAAAGTATTTTTTGGCATATTAAAAAATATTTTTATTTAATCTGATTTTTAAAAATATTTTAAGTGTATAAAATTTTAAAATACGAGTTGTTTATACAGTAAGTATTTTTATTATAACTTTCTTCAAACAGACATTTTTTTTAATGTTGAAATCAACTTCAATGTTTTCTACTCTGAACCGTCAGTGACCTGATGGGTCACGGGCAGTCTAATACAAAATAAAAATGTAGAATGAATTTCAAATTATTTGGTACGCGCAAAGGTAACTTTCTTCTACGCTTGCTACCTCCACTAACTTTAGGGACGAATCGTTATGCACGGGAAGCTTCTTTTTTTGTTTTACAGTAAGATTCACCCTTTACAAGGCCAGATGGGCACTCGAGGTAGAGGGCTACGATAAGTAGTAGTTCATATGGATAAGAGAGGAAGATAATGGTTGATTCTAGACTTGAACAGGTTCAGATTGTCGTGATCGGGGAAACATCTTCTAAGGAGTTTGTTCCATCGCGGGAGTAAGCTATTTGTGTGGAACTTACATCTTACCGATGGAGTACGGTGGGAACTTTGGTGGTTTGCTACTATAAAACGCTAAAGGGTTCAAAGTGGGTGTGGTATGAAGTAACATTGACAAAGGTGTTGGAAAAGACGTCCCATTCAGATCAGCATCCTGAGGATATCATGGACCGAGCATGTGAGCAACGATGAGGTCTTGGAGAGGATGCAAACAAGGAGGAAGCTTATACTTAACATCAGGAAGACGCAGATGAAATTTCTGGGACCCGTGATGAGAAAGTTGGGCCTGGAGAATCTGATACTCACAGGGCCAATAGAGGGGAAAAGAGACAAAGGAAAGCAACGCATGACATAGCGGGCGGCCTTGGGTGGGTAGGTGTATGGCAGAACGTGGTCTGAGGGAGTTGACAGAAACACAAAATCTGTTGCTAACCACAAGGGATAGAATGAAGTGGAGGGCCATGATCGCCTACGTCCTGAAAGGACACGGCACATAAAAAGAAAAAGAAGAAATATGACATAAAATGATATTCTTTTAATATTTTTTCTTTGTTCCGTCTTCTTTCAGGACGTAAGCGATCATAGCTCTCCACATCTTCCTATCCTTTGTAACTCTAAATAATATCTGTCTCCTTACTATCTTTCCCAAACATATTTATCTAATCTTTTTAGGTTGGTTATTGCCTGTTTCTCTCTGCTACCCTAATCTTCAATATGTCCTTTTGACTATCAAACTCTCCCAGCCTTCTTGTTTCATTATATGTCCCAGAGATCTCAATTGGCTCTTTCAGATTCGAAGTGCCAGTGTCCTTCTTGTTCTCGGTTTCTTTAAAACTTACTCGTTGCTCACATACCCTTCTCATGATATTCTCAGCATCCTTCTGTAGAATCACATGTCTTGCTTCTAGACTCTTCTTCATCTGTGAATAAATTGTCCATATAGGAGGATAAATATTGCATAACACTTCAGCGCTCTTTTCTTTGTTTCAAACGAAATAGAGAATGACAAATTGTTTTTCTAAATCCTTTCAGCATCTCTCTCTCTCTCTCTCTCACACACACACACACACACACACACACACACACACTATAATACACACATATATATATATATATATATATATATATATATATATATATATATATATATATAAAGCACTCGGTCGGTGTGTTTGTATGTGAGTATGTTTAATAAACGTTAATATCTGTCACCTGAGAACTCCGACCTATAAAAATCCTATAGAATATCAAAACCAATCCAAGAGGTGAACAGAAATATTTTAAGGTCACTGAGGAAGAGTTGGGCCAAGCATTTAAATATGTCGGCCACCAAATCGTTCGTACCCAGGCAACAGATATTCGCCTTTGCTATAATGGCATCGAAATGCAGCCTTCCTGGTAACTGAACAAATAGCGCTTACTCTGCTGTTTGATGTTGGTTAAAAATAAAATAAAATAAAACAAGACATACGACAGAAACGCTATCATTTGTTCTCATTTTACAACGAGTTCAAATGACCTATAAACATTTTGAATATATTTAATACGTGGTGTGTCCGGAAAGAACCCACCCATTAAATATTAAAGCAAAAAGTCCCGGCACGGCGCCACAAATTTAAATATATAAATCGAGAGTCTAGAAAAGATGTTGATAATGGGGAAGAGTGAATCAAATGCTAAATTTTTAAAAATCTTGATTCTGTCTTTTTTTTTATTGATCCTCTTATGAAATGAATAATTTTTGCATCTATTAACCGACAGTAATTTTTTTTTTTTGTTTTCATTTTAAGTAAATTATTTATCTCCCAATCTATGGGTAAATAGTAAGACAGGATTCTATAGCCTTGAATGGCAACCAATCTAAGAGAAGGAAAACTTGGAATCCAAAAAGCCTTGGCGAAGCACATAATATGCAGCTAGAGACAGGATCGTTTGCATTGACTCGAAGATCCCGAATATTGTCGATTTCTTATCAGACTGGATTCTATAGCCTTGAATGGCAACCAATCTAGGAGAAGGAAAACTCTGCATTCAGAACTGTATGTAGCCCTGGCGAAGTGCATTCTATGCAGCTAAGGAAAGGATCGTTCACATTGACTCGATGATCCCGACTACGGTCGACATTTTGTTTTTAGAAGCTAATGTTTCGAAAAAACGAAAAGGGAAATTGAATTTTTTCTGATTTATTTTTGAAAAATAATAGCATCATAAATTTAGACTCCTGATAGCGCTCAGATCGATTGCTTTGTCAGAGATTGAAGCCAATAAAACAAGTTTGGTCTTCTGTTTAGTTTTCAGTTCCAGCAAATAATCTTTCCGCGCAACATCTTGAAGCCTGTTGGTCCTCCCATGATTGGTTATAGTCATTCATATCTTGCTCGAAACAATGTGGCCTCTCAGCGTCAGGCAGTCTTGATCAAGTGACAAAAACCAACCATGTGCTGCATACGATTCAAGTAGTTTGATGGAAAGGCACAGGTTGAGTTCTTAATGAACGAATCCTATCATCATATGAGCTCTGCCTTTGCTTACAGGAGTGGGTGGTCTCGAGCGGTCCCTTATCTAAATACTAACGAGGTTCGATGCTGCTTAACATCATTGATCGAACGGGAATTGGGTCTTCAGCGTGATTCAATCATAAGTTCATATATATAAATCTTTTCTCTTCTTGTAACGGCATTCACCCGGGGTGGGTTGAGCCGGGTCCATTTGGAGTTTCATGGGAATTTGGAATTCACAAACGGTCCCCAAACCCGCATGTATAGCACACGAAATTTGATTATAGTGGTGAAGGTTTCGTGCAGGACCATCCACACTTTTTGAAGGGCCGATTACATTCACTTACGTGCTAATACTCTTGAGAAAGGTGTGAATCCTCTTCTCCCTCCAGCTATGGGCAAATAGTAGGACAGACTGGGTTCTATAGCCTTGATGGCAACTGGTCTAGGAGAAGGACAACTCTGAATCCAAAACCTGCGGGAGTGTCGTTTGGGGACCTTGTGGCACGTAGTGTATATATATATATATATATATATATATATATATATATATATATATATATATATATATATATATATATCATAATTAATTCATCGAATCTAGAAGAAACCTCAACAGAATGCAGAAAGCACTGGACAGCCGTTTCGTCCTATATTTACTGAGAATTGAAACCCGAACAGTTACGATAGGAGGCAAACGCCATACCAACTCTACCAATGGGCCTCGGTGACGAAAAGGTAACGAATTAGACTCGATAGAGCGCCACTCGATCACAAATTCCGTCCAAGGGCCACTCAAGGCAGAGAGTTACTTGAGGTGGTTGTTGTGCAGTTAAGATTAAAGGACAGAGTGGATATATGGGAAAGATAACGGTTAACCCTAGACAAGAGATTAAAAACTGTAGTGGTCGGGAAAGCACCCTCCTGGGATTCTCTTCCACAAAGCTAGAAACTTGGAAAGAAGCTATCCGAGTGGAATTTGCTCCTTACTAATGGAATACAAAGACAATTAGGATAGTTCACCTCAATATCCGCGGTGTCTCAGCTTAGAGTTAGTAGAACTAAGTGATCAACAATCATGTGTACCTATTTTCTGTGTGTGTTCTATACATAAACCACTACAGAGTCTTGTATAGATTGATTGATTGATTTCTTTTTTTATGAATTATCAACCATTTGGAGGTTATTTAAAACCGAAACATATTTTGGATTGGAAGGATATTTTTTTTTAGGGTTACAATAATTTTTCCAGAGACAAGTCTTACTATTTAACCCATATTGGGAGGATTAAGATTCATAACTTTCCCTGGAGTGTTTTTGCGTAAGTGTATGTAAGGAATCCGACTGGAATTCGAACTCGACACTCCAATTTCCCATTCGGTGTCGCTATCCATTACACCACCCGCATACCCCGGGAGTCTGGGGGAGTGACAGAAAGGTAAAACCGGTTTTTACCAGTTTTTTTCTCTCTATTAAAGCGAATGTTTTGAATTCTTTCTAGACACGACCTTGGATTTATTTATTTTTATTATTCATTTATTCTTATTTTCTTTTGCTTTTTTTATTTTTTTATCTAATTTTTTTTTCCTTCGGTTCTAAAGTTTGGTATTTGAAAAATGCAGTGTTCACTTCCATCCCTACAGCGTCTATGTCTACAAATTCTCTATCTCCGACCCTGGACACTGCTCACCCATAGCATTATGCATATTAGGGGTGGGCACTAATTCGCAGCAACCTCTTTTTCAAAATTAAAACTAAATCCACATTTGAAAACCAGTTTTTTTTTAAAGGAAAATTCTGCATACACCTCCACACTCTCTCCCTCCCTCCCTTTCTCTCTCTCTTATCTATCCATATATATATATATATATATATATATATATATATATATATATTGTCATCCACAGACAGACTGTTTCCCTTTATCACAACTCATCAGTGTGGTTAGACGCTCAGTTGACTCTAGCTAGGATCGAAACCCGACTGAATTGGTATTCTACCACTAATCCGTTGACGCACGGCAGGGATGAAGGTGATATATATATATATATATATATATATATATATATATATATATATATATATATATATATATATATATATATATATATATATATATTGGTTGTTTCCATCCTGCCTTGAGGCATTCGGAAAACTAGTCGCACTGAAGAGCTGTAATACAGCAAAACAGAATTGTCTGCGAATGACATAATTTAGCTCTTGAAAATATATTTTCAATTGAGCACTGTTGAATGACAAGCTAATTCCCAAAACAACAGCCACCTGCGCAAATGCGAAGCTCTTCAGTAAAATGAATAGAGCACTCCGGTTGTTGGGCATTTGTTTACATTTGTAAAAACAATACGCTAGATTTGGATTACCAGTTGTTTCCAGTCTTTTTATGATCACAAACAAATCACGCCCACCAGATTTGTTGGCCTCGGTTGCCATGAGATTTACCTTAATCCAACCCTGACAGAGGTTGTGACACAAGGTCGGTTTTTAACGTGGGTACCCGAGTATTTCTACTCGGGCCGCTGGTCTAAGCTGATCTTAGCTTGTCTAAGCTGGTCAAAGTTTGGCAGGAGAGAACGCCCCGGCACGGAAGATATTACAACCGTAGCATTTATTTCGACGGGAAGAAAAGCCTCGTCCTCCTCTGCCAATGATCCCGGAAGAATCCGAGATTTACTTGACCTCCCCACCACCATCACAACCACTGAATTAGGTTGTGACACAAGGTCAGTTTTTTCCACTGGAGCTGCTGGTCTAAGTTGGTCATAGCTTATCTAAACTGGTCAAAGCTTGGCTATGCTGATCTTAGCTTGTCAGAGCTTGTCGAAGTCAGTCATAGCTGGTCACGCCACAGCTACGTAAAAGATGTTACGCAACGGTGTGGGGAACGCAAGGGAGGAGAGAAGGCCTCCGAGATGGAGCAGATGCAATCGCAGCAGAAGCAGCAGCAGCAGGAGCAGCAGGAGAAGCTTCTTCTTTTTCTTCATCTCTTCCTCCGACTCCTCCTCTACTTCTTCGTCTTCTTCTTCTTTGGACTGTTTTCTCCCTCATGCTCAAGTGGCAAATTCTCACAATTTCTCAGAGCTATGAGATCAGGTAGCTTTTGGATCGGCCATGTTTTCCTTCACCTATCTTGTACGCAACGCATGTACGAGCGCGTTTTATTCCAGGAGGTCGTCCTGGGTAAGACGATAAACTACATCCATCAGCAAGGCCTCTGATCAGGAGGTTATGGGGAGCGTGGAACCACCTCTTAATTGCTGGTGTTCCCAGGTGGTAGCACCTGTTACCAGCAATACTTTTTTGAAAAAAATTATTACCAGCAATACATTTTTGAAGGAAAAATATTACCAGAAACAGATTTTTGACAAAACAAAATATTACCAGCAATAAAAAATGTCGGCATTAAATAATCCATTGAGGTTGATATGCCGTAAAACAAAATAAACCAAACCAATCTAAACCAAAGAATACATATTCTATTCATACGAATCTATCCTAAAAATGTTGTCGGCATTAAATAACCCATTGAGGTTGATATGCCGTAAAACAAAATAACCCAAACCAATCTAAAACAAAGAATACATATTCTATTCATACGAATCTATCCTAAAAATGTTGTCGGCATTAAATAACACATTGAGGTTGATATGCTGTAAAACAAAATAAACCAAACCAATCTAAACCAAAGAAGACATATTCTATTCATACGAATCTATCCTAAAAATGTTGTCGGCATTAAATAACCCATTGAGGTTGATATACCGTAAAACAAAACAAACCAAACTATTCCATGAGGTAAACTGTTTTCCCTTCTTTCGTAATATGGGAAAAGATGATTATTTTTGGTCGCAGTGTTCAATGTATGACTCCACCCAATAACATCAAAGCCATGTCTGGACTAAATGAAACGAACAGAAATAATAAAAGGTGATAGAAGGCATTTTCCGCATTGGAAAGAACAATCTTTTTGAAGGAAATATCCACTGCTATAGTGTGGACAGCCCCCCTTTCGACAACAAATGGATGAACAAAAATATATGCCCTGATTCAAAGTGTGCACAGAATCATACACACAAACTCCCTCAACTTCTGGAAGATTGTAAGACCCGGCGGATTCATTGCGTGTGACACGATTGCTATCTTCAAGAACATCCGCTTTCCCACAAGTAAAAAGTTGTTGGCTTCTCGGCATTTTCATTACAGATATTCGAGCGAACGATATTTCTAATATTTCATCAGTTCAGACTTTCACAGCTAGGACTTGCCACGATATAGCTGAGTCGAGTTGTCATCATTCCGTAGATATTCCGTTAGTAAGGAGGAAGTTCAACTCAGGCATCCCTTTCCTCGTAAATATCACATTGTGGAGCAGGCTCGCGAGAGGATCTTTCCTTGATCATTAGAATCTTCAAGTCTTGGGGACAATCATTTTCTATCCTACATATCTTCATGATACACAACCCTTCCCCCTCTTTGTACGCTTCCCTTGCAACAATCTTATTTTGTTGCCTTCAGTGGAGCTTGGAGGAATAATAGTAAACACAAATCTTCGCTGGGTATGTTTATTCTCAAAGATAAAGAACAGGTTGCTCGTAGTTCTTGCCGAAGCTATATAATGGCAAGGCTGCCAATAAGTAGCCAATTATAACACAGCACTCACCGTTCTGACATCGCCACCTGGATAGGTCATTAACAAAATGTCGAGCATACATTGGGAAATGAATTGTAAACTAATGGCGAGATAACGAATATATATATATATATATATATATATATATATATATATATATATATATATATATATATATATATATATACCGTTTCTTTATTCTGTCTCGGTCACAATCATTATATCATCTCAAGGTTCTAGAATGGGAGGTTCTAGAGGTTCTATATGAGATCCCGCAAACCTTCTCTCGGTAAACAGAGGGATTGCTTGCTGGGTCTGAATATTATTGATCTCCACGATACTGACTGTGATAGAATATAAAAAAAAAACTCTATGAATGAGAGAGGACAATAAAATAACAGCAATTAAGAAAACAATTGACATTGCATTTAAATGTTTGAAGATCAAAATTGACTGGGAAACAAGAAGCCAGAAGAGAGTTCCACAAGCAAGAAGTGCGAGAGAAGAAACTATTAGCATAGAACGTATGGTTACATCTAATAATTTAAACTGGAAAATGATGAGACCTAGCTGCCAATCTAGTACTGCGATTAAATTCATAAAGCCATGGTAATCTAGATGAAATTTCATCAGAAATCTACTTGAACTTATTATGTTTATAGATAGATAGATAGATAGATAGATAGATAGATAGATAGATAGATAGATAGATATGAGCAGATTGAGATAGATATATGTACAAAGATAGATAGATAGATATGAGCAGATTGAGATAGACATATGTACATAGATAGATAGATAGATAGATAGATAGATAGATAGATAGATATGAACAGACTGAGATAGACAGATAGATATGAACAGATTGAGATAGACTGATATGTACATAGATAGATAGATAGATAGATAGATAGATAGATAGATAGATAG
This sequence comes from Acanthosepion pharaonis, assembly GCA_903632075.3. Lineage (NCBI taxonomy): Eukaryota > Metazoa > Mollusca > Cephalopoda > Sepiida > Sepiidae > Acanthosepion > Acanthosepion pharaonis. The sequence goes on along the minus strand of CAHIKZ030000512.1, from coordinate 209,559 downwards.
ATAGATAGATAGATAGATAGATATGGACAGACTAAGATAGATATATATGAACAGACTGAGATAGATAGATAGATAGATAGATAGATAGATAGATAGATAGATAGATAGATATGAACATACCAAGACAGACAGATAGATAGATCATACCTGACGCTACACTTGGCATGACTGTCATGGCTTCTGATTGGATGGCTTCTCTTGTTAATATAATTAACAATGGCGCTACGGCAAATATCCGTTCAATCCTACAGATTTGCTTGTCAGTTGCTTGAACCTAACCAGCGGGACATATCCACATCTCTCCCAACCCTCCAACAAGAGGATGGCCCACCGTGAATTTTTGTTCATGAGCTGGAGTAGTGATTTTGAGAGCGGGCTATTAAGCCTGAAGGAAGTGGCAGACTTGGATGTCCACTGTAGATATTTGGGAATACTCTCGACTGGTGACCGTCTCAGCTGACTGAGTTACATGACTTGAATTTCTAAATGGGTCCCACCTGCCTGTATTGCAACAGGTATTCCCAGTAGTATATGGAGGAGGATTTATTATCTACTACGATGTGAAAAAAAAAACATTTCAATAACTGATCTGATAGATAGATTGATAGATAAATAGATAGATAAAAAAGTGAAAAATGTTATACATGAACAGAATGAGATAGATAGATAGATAGATAGATAGATAGATAGATAGATATGAACTGAACGAAACAGATAGATAGATAGATAGATAGATAGATAGATAGATAGATAGATAGATGTTGCGATGGATAAACTGTCGTCTAAATGACGCAAAAATTTTATTAACACCGACATCTCATTTTAACAGATGTATTTACCAAACTTACACAAAATTATCAAAGAAATACCAAAGAATAAATTTATTCAATAAAATCACCTTTGACTTCAACCACTGTCTCCAGACGACATCGGAATCTCCTGCAACTCTTCTGGACGGTCTCCTTGTTGGTGAATGCTGCCATAATCCTTGCCTTTATTTCATCTTTCATGTTGCAAGGAGTTTTCTTGGTCTTTCGCTCAACTGCACATAATAATCAAGGGCGTTGCATTCTGGGGAGTTAGATGGCCAGATGTAAGGAGTGACATGGTTGCAGAAATTGTCTGACAGCCATGACTAGGTTCTCCTGTTTGTCTGACATAGTGCAGGGTCAGCAACCCTCTTGACCCAGGGCAGCACTACCTCCTCAAGGCATTTGATGTAGGCCTCTGTGTTGAGTTTGAAGCCCTCTGGGAAGATGAATGCAAGCAGAACGTCGCCTTCACTATTGATCCTTCCAAACACCTTCGTAATCACCATTAGACTCGTCAAACTCTTTCCGAGTCCTCTGCACTGTCTTCCACCCAGACACTCTGAAATTTTTGTATTGGAGCTTCCGGCGCGAATGGCAAGCAGTTCAGTATGCCGTTTCCAAATTTCTGGCAGAGTGAATGGCATCATGGTGTTCTTTTTCTCCCAGACAGCACCCAATTGACCCTACTATACTGTGCAGTCGGCAAAATCAGAAACACACAACGCGCATGCGCGAAATTAAAAATATAAAATAGCGACAATTTACCCATCGCACCCTGTAGATAGATAGATAGATAAGGAGAGGTATGTGTGAGAGAGAGAGAGAGAGCTAAGGGGGAGAGGAAAAATGTGAGAAAGAAAGGAGAGAGAGAGTGTGTGAGAAATGATAGAGATAGGCAATAGAATGAATCTACATTCCTTCGCTGTGATCCCTACACTGACTGCTAATGGCTGTCACTCACTAATCTGTTAATCTATTAATCCTCCACTTGAACGATTTCTTTCCACGTTAATCTGTTCTTGTCATGACAGATACTGTAAAACTGTAAATAGCTCAGACCATACTTGCCTTAAGTGGATTAGGGGGAGGGCACCATTTAAAGAGGGCAGGTGCCATTTAAACCGGAAAAGGAAGCCAATGTTGATACCACTAACTGGCTACGATTAACAGTTTGTCTTTCTTTCTTTTTTATTTTAATCATTTCACTCCAAGCAAGGCAATAAAGCCACTAAGGTGCAAGGAGTTACTAAGCGTGAAAGAATATGAGAAACAAAAAAAAACATCATTATGGAGATTCTGTAAAAGAGGAGGAATTAAGAAAACGGAAGATAATTATTAATATTGCATTTAAATCAAGAAGCCGAAAGAGAATTCCACAAGCGAGAAGTGCGAGAAGAAACTGTTAGCATAGAACTTACGGTTCCATCTCGCCAGTTCAACTGTAAAACGATGAGACCTAACTGACAATCTAGCACTGCGCTTAAATTCACATAAATTCATAAAGTCTAGGTACCATAGAGGAAAGTCTATAAATATTTCCACGGTAATTGTTCTGATGAGCTTAAAAGCATAGGGAAAGTAACTGAAGACGAGTGGCCAGGTGAGGACTAATAACATAGCAGATTCTTCTTTGTATTTTATCAGGAATATCTGAATACACAACAGAAGCACATTACACTTACAAAAGGGGTAAGATTGATTTGAGCAAGAAATGTTGTCTAGCACGACACAGTGAACCAACTTTACTAACGGTGAATCTAGCAACTGATTCATTATCATCTATCTCAGTCTGTTCATTATCTATCTATCTATCTATCTATCTATCTATCTGTCTGTCTGTCTGTCTGTCTATCTATCTCAGTCTGTTCATTATCTATCTCTCTATCAATCTATCTATCTATATCAGTCTGTTTATATCTATCTATCTATCTATCTATCTATCTATCTATCTATCTATCTATCTATCTATCTATTACAGTCTGTTCATATCTATCTATCTATCTATTTATCTATCTAACACAGTCTGTTCATATCTATCTATCTATCTATCTATCTATCTATCTATTTATCTATCTAACACAGTCTGTTCATATCTATCTATCTATCTATCTATCTATCTATCTATTTATCTATCTAACACAGTCTGTTCATATCTATCTATCTATCTATCTTTCTATCTATCTATCTATCTATCTATTTATCTATCTAACACAGTCTGTTCATATCTATCTATCTATCTATCTATTTATCTATCTAACACAGTCTGTTCATATCTATCTATCTATCTATCTATCTCAGTTTGTATTCATTTGTTTCGATTTCTGTATCTGCGGGCACACACACACACACACATATATATATATATATATATATTACTAAGTTTCTCAAAAATAAAAGTTTACTAAATCAGAGAAATGAATTAGCTATTTTTTGGCGTCATTATTATATGTTTTTCTTAAATGATATTTAAATATAAAATTTTTAAAAAAATCTGACCTGGTAATATACATACTTATACTTGATATGAAAAAATAATTTTACATACTGTAAGTAATTCTAATATATTTACTTGTTTTAAAAAGAAATATAGTCTATTAAAAATTAAAAGTGAAAATATTTTAAAATTGTAGTTAAATAAAACGTATTCTAAACTAAACATCCCAAAAAAATATTTAAGTATATAAATAGAAAAAATAATTTTTTGCCGTTAACAATAAAATTAAAAAAAAAAAACTGACGACATGCATTTAACGGATGTCAGAATTCGTTGAAAAATACATCCCTACCCCTACCTAAACGTAACCCCTTTTTCGGACTAATAACTGATACAACAAAAGTTAATAAAAATGAACACGCAACAACCCCTTGTCTGGATGAATAGATTTCTCAGTATCCTTGGAAACATTGAATTATGATTTTTTGCCGTGCCTTTAAAACCCAGTAAATTTAAAAATAAGTTGCTCCAAAATTCGCTTGAGGATGAAATGAAACTAATGTCGATTAAATTAAATTCGATGCTTTTAGCTTCCATTTTTTAAACATGGTTAGAACTGTGTAGCGAAAAAAATATTTTAAATCAGTTAATTTATAATATTTATGCTCTGTAAATTTACATTGAGCACTATTTTGTAAAAATAAAAATAAAAAATATCAATAAGAACACTGGATTATATATCTTACTTTTTTTTTCTTTTTTTATATATATATATATATATATATATATATATATATATATATATATATATATATATATATATATATATTTTGGAGAAATATAGTTTTAAGGTGTGCTATATTTATGGGATAAAGTGCTCAATATCAGAGATAGAGCATATGTAAATATAAATATAAAAGTGAACATTGAAGTCAATACTCAGAGGCGACAGTCTGTTTCATGCTAGACGCAAACGTCAGGCCTGACAATTGCGTCTCTGAATGTTGGCTTCAATGTTCACTTTTATATTTATATATATATATATATATATATATATATATTATTATATATATAAATTAATTGATTTAAAATATGTTTTTCCCACAATAAGTTCTAACTATGTTTCAAAAATGGAAGCTAAAAGCCCCGAATTTAATTTTGTAATTAAATTAAAGACATTAGTTCCATTTACATCGAGCACTATTTTGTAAAAATAAAAATATCTATAAGAACACCGGATTATATATCTTACTGTTCTTTCTTTTTTTTTATTTATATATATATATATATATATATATATATATATATATATATATATATAGTATATATATTCTATATAGTGCCTGTGTGTGTGTCCTAAACAAGGACACCATACAACGACTAAGACAGGTGGATAGATAAGAACAAACATACATATATATATATTGACACACACACACACACACACACACACACATCCATGGGGACACTTCAGCGTGGGGTAATTTTTTAGCAAGCTTGTCTTGCTAAAACAGTTATGACTAAATAGTCAGTGCGCTCCTCACTGGGTGTTCCATAGATCCGGCTTTCTGCTACATCTAAGCTACGCTTAAAAAATCAATACATATGTGTGTGTGTGTGTGTGTGTGTGTGTGTGTGTGTGTGTGTGTGTGTGTGTGTGTGTGTGTGCTGCGTGTGGTTTTAAAATGACGGAGCGACTTCTTTTCAAGGAACCTTTCTTCGGAAAGATTCGTTGGAACAACAATAATTAAAAGGGCCAAAAACTGCAAAAAGTGAAGGGGTGGGGGACACAAATAAGGAGCCACGATAAAATAAACTTATTACTAAAATAATCTGTTATTTTACAACCCTATATAAATTCTGTGGCATGACATTTTTGTTCAAATATATATATATATATATATATATATAGTCATCCACAGACAGATTGTTTCACAGCTCATCGGTGTGGCTAGATATCCGCTTGCTTCAAGAAGGAACGAATCGCGACTGATTTGTCAACAGTCGGAGATTTTCCCTCTAAGCCATCGGTGCACAGTTGAAAGAAAAGCGATAATAATGGGGCAAAAACACCTTAGGTTTCGACCATCAGTTCTGTTCAGGGGACAGCCAATAAGTATTCATAATACCATACTCTACACTTATACAGCTATGGCACCGGAAGTAGAGAAGGGGAAGGAGGTGTACAGAAAAAAAATTCTTCATCTGGGATCATAGAGACCGAGGATATATTTACATATATATATATATCTACACCTCGACATTATTTCCGTTCTACAGTTTAACAACATACAGCTGTTCTTATAAGTTGTTATCATCAGCTTCTCTTCCTAGCAGAGCCTACAACTTCTGCCATTTGTTCTGTTCAATTTGACTTCTTTTAAGATCCTCCACTTTATGTTTGGCCTTTTGCCATGTTCGTCTTTTAAGGTGTTTTTGTTCCTTCATCATATTTATTTACCCTGCAGGTCCTTTTTCAAGGCATCTGCATCGAGCACTTTTTGATACATATCTGTTTTGTCGTACTGTGTTTTCCGATTTCTTATCAGGTTTGTTTTTTATATATATATATATATATATATATATATATATATATATATATATCAGTAGTTTTCAACCATTTCGCTGGAGCGGAACGACAAGGAAACATTCCAGTGGCTTGAGGAACCCCTGCAATAAATTAATTGTCTTATGCAAAAAAAAAGCTTTCAATTATTAAAATAAAATAAAAATACTCATCTTCAGATTTATTTACAAAAAAAAGTTTCATTAAAATTTGACAATTATTTGATTTTTGTGAGAATTTCCAAATTAATATGTCTGTCACCGAAAAAAAGTAGGTGATATAATTTTTACGTTTTCTATTGTCAAACAGTCGTAACGTTTGTTTAATCGCTAAACTCAAATCAAATCGAAATTTTCTGACAAAAATTTCGAAAATGTTCGAAGGGATTAAAAAATTTTTAAGAATAATTAAAAATTACTTTGATCTTTCCTCTTAATAAAAATATAAACATTTTGATGGAAAAAGTTTTATTAAGTTTGGGATCTTTTTTTTATTCATACTTATTCATATATACGTATATTTTTTATTCAGACTCTGCTGTTTTGTTATTGATTTAGTGGAGGTACCTAAACACATACAGTGTAACCCGGATGTAAGAGAGTTTTCGGGACCAGAGGAGAAGTCTCTTATATCCGGGTTTCTCTTATATCCGGGTTTGGTCTATTATATATACATTAACACAGGCTCTAATTTAGGACCAGAGAAAATCTCTCTTATATTCGGGTTTCTCTTATATCCGGATCTCTTATATCCGGGTTTCTCTTATATCCGGTTCTCTTATATCCGGGTTACACTATATCTGCACAGGAGAATTAAAAATTACTGTCAATCATAGTACTTGTGTAACTTATTGCGGAACCCCTGAGCTTTACTGGCGGAACGCTAGGGTTCCGCGGAACCCTGGTTGAAAACCACTGACACACACATATATATATATATATATAGAGAGAGAGAGAGAGAGAGAGAGAGAGAGGGAGAGGGAGAGAGAGAGTAAGATATGTAGATAGACACATACAGTCAACGACGAAATTATTCATTCAGCCATCAATTTTGAATACTTTTATCCATTTCTCAGAATCAAATACCCGTATTATGCCAGGTTTTTTATAGTTTAATAAACAAAAAAAAAGAATATAAAACTCAATTTTCGGAAAAATAGGTTAAATACAACAAATTTGACAGGTGAATTATTCAAAATTATTTTGGGTGGGAAGACTAATGTAATTTAACAAAAACTGAATTGGGGTAGAATAAAAGGGGGTTATTTAGGGAAAGACCCTATAAAATTTCCGGATCTATGGTGAAAATGGTTTCAATCCCAAATAATGTTTCATTGTGTCCAGTGGTATAAACAACACGATCTAGAGACTAATAACTTCATTGACTCCCAATGTTGTGATCAGATTGGTAGACAAGCCAAATGTTATTTACACTTTTAACATTCGGACTATTGTTCTCATTTTTGTTGCTATTATCACAACTGTTCGGCTGTTGTGCTCTCAGCCTTCCTCAGATGATTCGGCATTAAATAAACTACAAAAGGTTGATAAGCTGTAAAAAATCAATGAATCAATCATTTATGCTACAACAATATCAATGTGGCTCACATTTGTTTGGGATTGTCGCGAACACTAATTCTAGTTAGACTAAAAACCGTTGCAACAATATTTTACACATTTAAATGACAGGCGTAAGGAAATGGATAACAATTTCAAAAAGGTGATATTTCGGCCGTTGTGCTCTTCGGGCTTCATCAGAAACATGTCGACATGCTAGGTTATTGTTCTCTGGTGGACTAAAATGTTGGTTCGTGAATTTGATGATATCGTAATTGTGAGTTCAATCCCCGAGCCGGGTAGTGATTACTCAGTAGAAATAAGGTGAGTAATAACTGAGCAAAATAAGCGAGATATCGCTAGACATGGGAGCTCCGTAGATTAAATAAAGGACTCAGTTCGGATTTTCCTGGATGTTACCCAATCAACATGCATTTGATTGTAACACCGTATCCTCACCCCACTGAACCCAGGCACTCCACAAAACCGGCTGTAGGTCCGGTATGGTGAAGTATTACAGGTTAGACACAAGTCTCCGGTTCCTAATATCAATTCGAAGCCACCCTCCAGCCACGTTGTGATTGTTTTGATCCTGGAGAGTGGTCATCAGATCGTAGAAATCAGGAAGCTCTCCATTGATCCACCTGTGAATTCGTCAGATGAGAATCGGGTTAACAGAAAAATAAATATAACCAAGTCGATTCGATTTTGAAAGCATAAAAGTTATATATATATATATCCAAGTATATGATTGGTGTATATGGAATGAATTCCAATAACCAACAAATACTATTCTTAAAAGAGTGCTCAATATAAAGTAGAGCAGATATAATTATTTATTTTACAAAAAATTTATAACATAAATATGTTATAAAATCACTACAAAAATAGCCATTTTGTTTCAACACCCTCGGTGTCTTATCAAGTGATCATATGATAAGACACCGAGGGTGTTGAAACAAAGTGGCTATTTTTGTAGTGATTTTAAACATATTTATGTTATAAATATTTTTAAATAAATAATTATATATATATATATATATATATATATATATATATATATATATATATATATAAAATAAAACAAAATAATGATTCTTGTTGCACAAGGTTGATTGTTTCTTGTATGTGAACAATAACCAAACAAACACAAATACTTCGAATAATTTCGGTAAAGGAGAGATGTGGCCTTCGTTTTAACCCTTTTTGGTCTGTTTTTACTACAACCTTCGATGTTCCTGTTCTCAGTAGTGGCAATAGTAGTAGTAGTATTAGTAGTAGCAGGAGTAGCAGCACTTAGATGTTAGCGGTGGTATTTCGCTTCTTCGCCCCCAGCTTCAACAACACGCAGCGGGCGCTTTCTTTTCAGTTTCTGGCGTCTCTCCACTCAGTTCGACTGCATTCGAAGACAAACAAACCCAAAAACTATCTCTCCTCCGGTTGGCTTGCCTCTTTATTAAGAGGACCGGCCTCACGTGTCCCAGACTGGTGACGTATCTGTTTTTCTAGTGCGAACGAACTGACATACTACCAAAATACAACTTCACTCCTCCGAGCATAAACAATTTACTTTTTCATCCAGTGGTTTTCAAGATTTACAAGAAGACGCTGTTGTTTATCACCTCGCTATTAATTATTCCGGCGCTCTTTGTAAACTACATAGGTTCTTGTTTTAAAAATAAATTCTAGATCAAAACATCCTTAATTTTAACTTCGATTCTTATAGTGTCCATATCCATTCCTTTTTTTTTAAAGTTCCAAATTATTATTGTTCCAGTAATTTTCTATTAGTGATCTGATATCCTTTGTACACTTACAAAAGATTGTATTTCGTGTTCTAAATTAACTTTTTGTAACATTTACATTTCAAAGTTTTTACAGGATATTAACATCTTGGTTATTCGAAAACGCCTCTCTTTCACTTGGTGCTTTCTCTTTTACAGCATATCCTCCTTTATTATCATTATTATTATTTCAGGGGTGATATCACCCCTGCCACTAATGAAGGCCGAACGACACAATGGTCGAAAAGTTTTGATAACAGTAACAAAAACGATGTCAAAGAGTCCGAATGTAAATAGTGTAAATAATGTTAACGCCTCATCCCAGAAATTCAGACCGAAAAAAGCCAAATGTTTGTAAATAGAAAAGCTTCTTTTGTATCGCATTTTAAACTTTTAGTCAAACAGAACAAAACTCTGTGAAAATCTTTGACGTGTAATTAATGTTCTTTTTTTTTCAATCCTTTGCACAAAGATGAGACATTAGTTTTTCTTTTAGAATAGAAACTTTAGTATAACGCATACACGAAATTCAACTTGAAATGGAAAAACAAAAATTAAGTGTCATGTAACATCTTCTAATCTGATTGGAGCCCCCGGGAAGTGTTTTGTGAATTTTGCTATCTTATCTATATTTGCTTTTTTCGAACTACATTTATATACGCGTTACATTAAGCACAACTGGCTATTAAAGGATGAAAAATTTCGCGGGTATTGACGTCATTCTGTGTTTTTTTCCACTAATTCCATGAATTTGTTTTGCTAAGTCTCGTAAAAATGCTATATAAAATTCACTATTTTTGATCCATAATGTTGAATGGGTTAAAATTCTTCAACATTCTAACAAGAAAAATCCCAAGTTGATGTTAAAAATTATCGCAAAACATTGTTGATTTATTTAAGATGGTATGAACTGTTATGACATGTCTCTAATTTGTATTTAGATATATTGTATTTATTTTCACTATTTCTAGTTGAATTGTTCACCTATATTGCATATGATCCAGTATTGTACATAATTAGGTTACAATAAAAAAATTGTATTTTATATGAATACTACGTCATGAAAAGAGAGATTTAGTAGAATGGGGGGGGCGTATCATAGATTCGGGGTTGGGGAGTTATAGATGGGGGTATCATAGATTCAGGGGGATCATAAATTTGGAGGGTATCATAGATTCGGGGGTGGTGGGTTTGTCACCATTCCAGCGGCCCTGCATTTTTCCAATGATAATTCTGCTTTCAACAAATTAACATGATTAAATTTTCTGCTCCTGTCCTTCTCTCGTCTAGAACTCTCTTTCGGGCTCCAGCTTACCTTGTGAAATTTGATCTTCAAAAATTTAAAAACAATGTGAATGGTCATTTGGTGTCTCCTAGAATCCTGATATCATCGTAGTGATGCGATTAAAATAGATATTAACTACTACTGGGTTGCAATAAAGAAAAAGAAACCAAAAATTGTCAGACATTTTCTCGACCTTTTTAACCACAAGGCGTCTGGTTTGAAACGTATTATTTTGCGGTTTTCGTTTCCAACGCACACGCACGCACGCACACACACACACGGCAGCAGGCCCCTCACACCAAAAAAAGAAAGAGTCCATATAAACATGTTCGAAAATCCTTTTTGAGTTATTAAATTTAAAGAAAGTTTAAGGTAGTTGGCATTGTGCTGCCATATAGACTAGGTTACATTTGTTATTCGTGTACATTTATGGCTAGTCTGTTCTCAAAGTTTAACGTGTCTAGTAGTGAGTTAACTGAGAAGTGTTACATTTAAAAATGCCAGGATAATCATATCATGAGCAAGTAGATATGAGTTTTACGTACAATCGCGAGAATTCTAATGAACGGGAGGCTCTACGCTGTATCAGATTGCGTTTCCAGTCAGAAGGCAGTCGAGTCATCCAATCCTTTGTTTATCATCTGTTTTGTTTACAGATAAGGCAGTATTTGGAAGAGATGAAATAACAAATTTACACAACCAACGGGGGGGGTTAATGTGTGAGCTGGAATTGTAGGTGACTATCTGGTAGGTCCATATGTTCTCCCAGCACGTCTTAAGGGGCTATCGACAGTGAGTTTATTTTGGACACAATTTCAAACCTGCTAGAGGATGTACCCCTGTTAATATGAAGCAAATTTTAGTCACCTTGTTCGCGATACACTGACTGACATCTACCATGAAAGATGGATAGGTAGGGGAGGACTGGTCCTATGGGCTGCACGTTCCCTTAACCTCAGTCCTTTGGGTTTTTTTTTATTTGTGGAGCCACCTAAAACAACTGGTTTATGTAGCAAACATTAATAATGCAGAGACGCTTCATCAACGTGTCATGAAGGCCAGCGAGACCATTCAACACCGTGTAGAAGTATTTGAAAGGGTCCTCTAGTCAATGATCCGACGGGTGGATGCGTGTGTAGAAGCAAGCAAAGAACATTTTGAAAATTTGTCATGAGTTGCTGTGTTGAGATACAAGAATGGTCTTTTCGACATGTTTATATGGACATTTTACCTTGATTTGGAGTGAGAAAGTTCTTAAAAGTATATATATATATATATATATATATATATATATATATATATATATATATATATATATATATATATATGTGTGTGTGTGTGTGTGTGTATAAAGATTGTGAAACACCCTTTTATATATACATACATATACATATATATATATATACATATATATATATATATATATATATATATATATATATATATATATATATATATATATATATATATGTATAAATAAAAGGTGTTTCACAATCTTTTGAAACAAAATGATCAGGCACAAATCAAGGACCACAGATGAAATTACATTTATTGAAAGGTAAAAGGTTAACATTTTAGGATCTGCGACGATTTAATCTCAAACATGTACCCAAAATGTCAAGAGGAACCCTAGAATACATGCTTCAGATGTCCAGCGGTCAGTTCAAGGCATTGTTGAATGCAGCATGCAAAGCTGTTGATAACGCGTGCACATTCCTCCAGGGTGATTGCTCGAACCTTCGATGCAGCAATGTTGCGAGGGTTGCTCTGGTAGATGTTGTTCTCGGGAAATCCTCATAAGAAGGAATCTGGAGGGTTCAGTTCAAGCGAGTGAGGTGCTCATCCCATTTGCGTCTGATGAGACACTCCCCAAACCATAATATGACCATTCCACCTCCTCTTGAATGGTTATATTAACTCCAAGAACTGGGTATTTGGCGGAAGCGAGAACCCGCACAGAGTCGTTGGACGCCCTTTGCATTCCAAATGTGCACGGCATCTCGTAACATGGCAACATTGGACCATTTTTGTTTGAAGATTATCGGGATAACGCAATGACAGTTACAAAAGAGCCTTACATTCAAGTGCTTGAGATTGAGGAGCATGTGGACCTTGATAAGGAAGAAGCATTGTTGCAACAAGATGCTGCTCCTCCTCACATTGCTAATGTTACCATGGCATGGTTACGTGAAACGTTTGTAATGTCTTCCTTGTCTTGCATGCATGTTCTTGTATTTTCTCTCCTTTTACTTTTGCACACTTCTCAGGGATGGGAAAGTTTTACGGGCGTCTTCCTTCCAGAAGGCGCCCTCCTCATCCGATTCGCGACACATTCGATCTAGGAACCCGATGCAAAGCATATATTGACGAATCTCAATGCTAGGCAGACCCAGACCGCCTTCAGATGGATGAAGGCAACAGATCTCTCGAGATGTTATAGCAGCTTTGTCTCTCCGCAAGAAAGAAAACAAGACATACTTCCGCCCTCCCCTTCAAGGAAAGATTCCTCCGAGACCACAAATTAATTGCGATTTTGGCCTTCTCTCGTACCTCCGACCAAAACCAAGTGAATTACTTTTCAAAATGAAGACTAAATTCTTGTTTATCTCCTTTTTTTCTCTCTCTCTCAATATCCAGGAGTGACAACACCTCCAGGAGCCCCTACGGTCAATGGGGATATCGTTCCCCTTAGGGATTGAACTTTCACATACAGGTAGATTGCTCACACAATTCCAAAGTTGTAATGTCTTCCATGCATGCTCTTGTATTTTCTCTCCTTTTAATAAGTTATAGAAAACAAAAAAAGTCTAAAATATTGCGTTATTAAAATTGTCGCCCTTTTCCTTACACCTGTTATTTAAATGAGCAAAATGTTGTTGCCATTGATTTTAATCTAACTAGGAGCAGTGTCTGCAACAATTCAAAACACATTAGTATTGTTTTATAGGTACCACCACTTATTCGCTAAAAAGTAGCATAGCATAATAAAAAAAAGAACCAAACTTCATGTAATGACAAAAATACGCTGGTTTAGGCTTTAAGAAAGCTTTATTCAACTCAGAATACAAGGTTCGCGTATAGTGTCCTTTTATAATCCCAGTAAACAGACATAACTCTCTCAAAGAGGAGAATAACAAAACAAGGGGAGACCACTCTTGATTATTCATAAAACTTCATATAAACAAATTTTTTTTATTATGTTATTATTAAGAGGAAAAACGAAAGGATTTTTTTATTATTAAATTATATTTTTTATCCTTTTCAGAGCGTCAAAAATTTTGCATGTGGGGGCGCAAATTTTAGCATGTTTTTTTTTTTCCCCGATTCAATATGTTTTTCACCAAAAAATAGTGAAAACAAATTGATTTGGAAATTCTTGCAAAAATCAAATAAATGTCGGATTTTAATGACATTCACAAATTAAATTATTTAAAGAATGTTTCTTTCAGAAAATCTTGCTAAAAAATTTTTTTTTTTACATTTGTTACTCTCATCTGTTTAATTTTATAAAATTTCGAGAAATTAAATTTTGTAGAGCCTAATGTTTCTATTAGTTAAAAGCAGAAGTCCTTGGAGAATTTAAATCATGAATTTCTTTTTGTAAAACAGAAACCCCAGTTATCGAAAATCTTTGAATGGTAAAATTAAAAATGCAATAAAACCAAGACTTTAACTAGAAAAGTTTTTAACTGCTTTGCACGAATAAGGCATATTATGGACACTATATAAAAACATTTTTTCCATAAATAATAAATTTTTCCAATAATAGTTTTTATTTTAATTATAATTTAAAAAATCTTACATCTTTTAAAATTGTGTCTTCCTTTGCAGAGGTTAGGTGATATTCTTAAGTAAAAACTATATTATTTAATAATAAATGGAAAAGCTTAATACAATTCATCGAACACCAATATTTTAAAAAGAATTTTGTAGATTTTTTGTTTGTACAAACGTGTCTATTATTGTAAATACAGGCGTCCATTATAAAGAATATAAGTAAAATAAAAGCGATAACTATTGTAAATTTAAAGTCAAAGTACCTGAAATTCAATGAAACATTAGAATATGTAGAATATTTTCCTAAATTTTTAAGGTTATTGGGTAGTTATAAAAATGAACGCTCACGTTATATTTTTCAAGTAAATTTTACAGATATATACACTGTAGAAAAAATTAGATAAACTTCTGTCTGCCAGTCAAGCTGTCAACACCTTAAATAAACAGCTACCGACGTGTTAAAAACGTTTTTCAGCACAGCAATATTTTAAACTAAATATAAGTAATATTTGTTTCAAATCAGATTAATTAAACTTTAAATCAGCTAATATTCCTCAAATAATGTTTTAGAAAAGTACATTTGATTTTTAAAAGAGGTTTTGATAAAGAGAATTACATTTTAATGAAAGACGGCTAAAATGACGCTAAAATCAGCCATTTTAACAATTTCAAAATGAAAACTCTGTCCAGTCAATTTAAATTAGTTTTGAAATAGAGAAAAAAGTACTTTGTTTATCGAAAATATTCAATTTAATCTATTAGTTTGAAATGAAAACTAAAATAAAAGATTCAAGAACGATTTTTCATTTTTAAAAATTCATTTTAATCTTTAGGTATCGCATTTCTGTGTGGGTACCTATTGTAGCATTGATGATTCATTATTTTCTTACGGATTATCAACCCTTTGTAGGTTATTTAAAGCTGGATCATATTTTTGAACTGTATAAGAATAATTCTTTTTTATTATTATTTAATTTTTTTTTTCCTAATGTTTTTTTGTTTTTGGCAATTGTGTGGGGAAATATAACTAATACAATATTTTTTTTTTTTTTTTTTTTTTAGATACAAGTTGCGTGAAAAATAAGTTGTAATAAACTTTTTCTCGGTAAATTTGCAGATTAAGACCCGGAAACCAATTGTAATGAAAATGTCCATTCTGGTGCAAATAACAAGAAGAAAACTGGTTAGGAGTTATCGACAGTATAAATTCGGCTTTATTCGCGTCGAGGTTACAGCCCGACCGCCATTACTGGCTTTGTGTACTCACGTTTGCCTCGAGAAGTAATGCGCAGAAGCTGCACTTGTCTTGATTACTGCGCAATGAAAATTAAATTTCGCAGTAATCAAGACGAATAAGAAGATCAGAAGATGAGAAAAAGGCCTTTAACTAAGTAAGCTTCCGCGCATTACTACTTGAGGCAAACGTATGTAAGCAACGCCAGTAATGGTAACCAGGCTAGATACGAATAAGGCCGAACTTATATTGTTGGTAAATCCTAAACGATTTTCTTTCGCTAACTTTTATTATTTTGGAATTAATCCGACAATTTCACACCAGAATGGAAATTTTCATTACAATTGGTTTTCGGAGCATAATCTGCAAATTTACCATTTTTCGTTCAAAAGAGATTGTAGGACTGTTTCAAGCATAAACCGCACACATTTTATTCTATTCCAGGGGCCAATTTCCTTTGTGAACTCTAATATATCACTCGTTTCGATATATTCGAACAGTTGCTCTGACAAAAAAAAAAAAAAAAAAAAAAATAATAACGGGTAGGGTTAAAGTTCCTGTACTGAGAGGTGGCAGCCATTCTGGGTGCCGACAGGAAATCTTTGAAAGGTAGGGATCTACTCCCTAACAAATTGTAAATATACTTTAAGTTCTCGGCAAACAACCAAAGGCAAAGGCGTCTTCAGTGATTTTAAAATATGCAACGATTTATTGTCAACTAATTCAGCGGCATTTCTGATACCACGGAAAAAAACTCTTTAGTCTTTCTTCTTTTAGACTCGGCCACCCAGTGACAATTGTTGGGGGGTAGTGAGGATGTGTGGGCGGTAAACAGCTGCTCCCCAAGAGTGCGCTATTGCCGCCTAGGTATTGAAAATATCCTTTAGAGTACAGGTTATTAAAGCTTTTGCACTTACTTATGAACCGTGACGGCGTTTGTCTTAGAAGACGAATGGCTCGCTGCAGGGGTCACGTGATCAAACAAAAGACGATGAGACCTTTGCGAGAGATTGAAGAAGGCGTCGCATTCTTTGCTCGCGTCGGGTTTACTCAATTTGTCTCATTAAGGCTTTGTTTTATGGGCTTTCTTTTGACGAAACAGCCATTTACCGCTGGTTGTCGGCAGGTTTGAGAGGAGTTCTCATATTTTGCAATTAATTAAATTTAGGAGACGCATTTCCACGAACTATTTTCAAATAGGAAAATGTTTTTTTATCGTAGGTGCCTTAACTGTTTCGCTAAAAACGAGCACAGCATGATGAAAAAGACCACAAACTTGATGAAAACAAAATTTCATCGTCAAAAGGTTTATGTTAAGAGGAAAGAACAAAGTATTTTTTTTAAGTATGTTTTAAAATTTTTCCGTTTTAGAATATTCTAACTTTTGATTAACAAATCTTGTTTCAAATAAAAACAAATTTTAGCGCATTTTTTTATGAAAATGGAAAATCTTGCAAAAATAAAAAATAATGAAACTTTTAGAAATGACGGAAATTATTATAAATATGTTTTTGTTTTTTGTTTTGAAAGTCGTAAAAATATTTTTTTGTATTTATTACCTCCTCTAACTTATGAAAATTCTAAAAATTCAAAACTGAATCATTTAGTGATTATATCAGTTAAAAGCACAAGGCTTTGAGGAAAAATAATCATGTTTTTGTTTTTTTCTTTATTTTTTAATCGGTCCTCATCTACTTAAAAACAGCTCTGAATGAAACATGCAACAACCAATAAAACAAAGATATTATTTAATTTCAAATGCTTTTGTTGCTTTTGATCGTTTTTTTATGAATATGGATAATAATGTCTGAAGACAAAAATATTTTTCGATGAAAACGAATTTTTACAACAATTATTTGTCATTTCTTCATTTTTTTAAAAAAATATTTTACTATTTTTACACTAAAGTTGTTGAATATTTTAAAATTAATGAAAATGTTGAGCAGTTTAATCAATGGAGTTAAGTAGATTTGTCTTTACAGGTTATAGATTGTAAAGCTTATTACAATCTGCAACAAACAAGTAAAAATCTAATTTGACATGTTTTTTGTGTCTATAAAAACGGTTTTAATTAAAATGTACGGAAGACGTGAGGAGAAGATCAAATGATTTTTTCGTTTCTACTTAAAACAAAAAAAAACTTTGAACTATAATAGCCTATGAAGAAAATAGAAAAATATTTTTAGTATATTGTTAATTAAAGGATTAATTTATTTGATTTTCTAAAAGCAATGCTTACATTTTACTCAAGGCAAAATGAAAATAACGGTTTTTTGGGTTTTTTTTTTTTTTTTTTTGTGCACGGGGTCAAAGGACAAAATAAAAACCGTTCCTAAAAGAAAAATTACTGCCATAATGTTCACTGTATTATTTAATTTGTTCTTTTAATTTGTCATTGCTAATCTACACAGAAAAAAGGTTCTATTGTATTATTTAATTTGTTTTTTGTTATAAATAAAACGACACTTACCAAAAAAAAATTACATTTCTTTACGGTAATGCGTAGTGATTTTCTGCACCGAAAGTCTGTAAAAGAAGTAAATAGGCCAAAATTTATGATTACGCCAACGGAAGTACCCCGCACTGTATAACTGAATATTATGGCAGTTATGGGAGACGAATGATCAACAAGAAGTCCGATTTTTTTCTTGTCGATAACTCCAAAAAACGCAAGGTTTCTTCATAAATTAATTATTGATTCGAGTTCAGCATATACATTTACATGGAATTATGACGATTTGGGAAAATGTTAAGAGATATTTAGCGCGCGGGTGTTTGGGCGTTAAAAAGCAAATTTACCGAATTTTTATATATATTTTTGTATACACAAATGTACATATTGCAATTTTAAGTCATGGGTTTTTTTTTTTAGGGATTTCTTCATGTGTGTGTGTGTGTGTGTGTGTGTGTGTGTGTGTGTGTGTGTGTGTGTGTGTGTGTGTGTGTGTGTGTAAGGTATTTCGGTGTATGTAGGAGCGAATGGCGACGGATAAATTCTTATGATGAATGAATAAATTGTAACGAATGAATCTAATTAGTTAAGTATAAGATGGCGTCGACCAGCCTTGACCCATCCCCTCCCATTTTTCGGCTTTGTGCCACAATTGCTGTATTTAATCAGTAGTAAATCGTAGATAGGCAACGTTTGTACAAAGACTTATCATTTTTTTATAGATTTATATATTTTTTTATACTTGAAAAGTCTTTTAAAATATAATTTAAAAAAGACAGACATTATGTCGGAATATTATTTAATATTTTCAAGCACTGTGTTTTTCTTTTCTTAATTTGCGCACTTTTCTGAAGTGTAGAAAAATATTGGAACAGTTACGTCAATCATTTTGTTGATTATTATTGTTATTATTACTACTACTATTTTTTAGAGAGAGAGAGAGCGAGAGAGAGAGTAACAAATTAACGCTTTGGTACAAATATACTAAGGTCAATATAAGTATTTACAGGTCCCCCACCCCACTAAGGTAGCATGTGACACTAGGTCAATTTTTACGTGGAGATTCGATACAAATGCGTATATAGGCCAAGGTGTCGATATTACACTGATCACCACCTCTCTTTCAAGGCTTTGAAATCCTTCAACTTATACCACAAAATCTCCGGATCCAGTGTAGTATCATTGTCTAGAATCAAAGTGTCACAAATTGGCACTTCTGCCTATTGTCGGAGTTAACTCCTCCTTCAGTCCGTTAACCATTTCACCAGGGGTCTCTCTTCCCTGGCTATAAATAGCCGCTGACCCTTCGCCTCTATCTCTCTTTTTGTTTCCGTCAGGCCTGCGCGCCGACACCTTGAGGTAAATCTCTTTTTCCTTCAGGATTTCAGCTATCAACCTCGAAATGTAGGCGCTAACAAAGGAATAGCGTGGAAACACGCTAAGCTGTCTACACACACGCACGCACATACAGAATATTCACACACGCACGCACATACAGAATATTCACACACACTTCGTCCTTTGTACTGTTTCCATGTATTGTAACTTGTTATTAATATATATTTGTATATACATATATTATCGGTCTTGTGTTTTGTTTGCTTCCTTTGCCTTCTTCTTTGGACTTAATCAGAGTCCAACCTTTTTATGTAGTTGGGCCCGGCGGGCAGGAGTATCTGAACCTTACTTGCGTTTCTTCTACGTCTGACTTCTATCAACAACATAACAGCCACGGCCCCTCTACACTATGATCAGTGTGTAGTATCTGTGTATATTTACCCGGCCTCCTCACTAAGGAAGGATGTGACACAAGGTCGTATTTATTTATTTTTTTACGTGGAGATCCCATACCCATACTTATGCATATGGGCAAAAGACAAAAATTTCCATCACCCCCCCCCGCGACCACTGCCCCGCTGGCGTCGATATTACACTCTCTTAGTGTAATGAGGAAGGTGTTGCCGCAGGCTTGCAATCCCCCGGGCCGGGCACCTTCTCCCATCTAAAAGGAGAACAACTGACCCCAGCTCCAGCAAAAATCGATCTCCCGTGCCAGACCAGCGTACCCATCATGAAACCCAATCTGATATACAAATCATGTTTGTGCCATATGGAGAGAATAGTGAACCCATCGAGATGATCTTTTGCTCGAATGGATCCGAAAGATACAGGCTAAGTGACCATTGCACAAAATCTTAATGGGTAAAAACTCATTTGACTTTGTAACTGGAGAATCCTTCTTTAATACCGAAACCAACAACAGCTAATTCTCATCTTATGAACAAATTACAAGACCGATTATCAATAAGTACAGTTTCACAGTTTCGAATTTCTTAGACTTTTCTAAATCTAAGAAATTCGACTTATACACGGGAACATCAGCAGTCTTAACTCACACACATGCGTAAAGAATAGTATTATCCGTCCTGACTTCATTCGACCGTAAAACCTTTTGCTTGGGAAATAAACAAAGACTGGTTCGTGACGTAAAGATTTTTTACTTTTCTTAAATTTAACAACTGCTAACGACTAATGAGTCAACGCTGTAGCCTTAATGGATTGTGTGTTCGAGTCACACCAATGTTGAAAGGCCAATTTAATTTCACCTTTATCTTTCCACGTGAGGTAATACATATGCATACAGCGACACATGGCCAGAATTTTGCCGAGAGAAAAGACATGAAATGATTCCAACTTAATAATGTCGAAGATTCCTCGGAAAATCACGTACGATTTAAACTGCAAAATTCGTTATAAAACCAACAATCAAATTATAAAACGAAAAATATACAGAAGTAAAATTGGTACAATTTCTTTGGTTCAAGGAACAATGAATTTGGTCAACGTTGTTGTTATGAATAATCAAGAGTGGTCTCCCCTTGTTTTGTTACTCTCCTCTCTGAGAAAGCTATTTCCGTTTACTGGGACTATAAAAGAACACTATACGCGAACCTTGTATTATCAGTTGAATAAAGCTTTCTTAAAGCCTACACCAGCGTATTTTTGTCATTGCAGTTGTATTACATATCATACTACCAATGGACGGAGCGCCCAGGGTATGACGATAAACTACATCCGGCAGCAATGCATCTGACTAGATTAGAAGTTTGAGGAGCGTGGAACCATGTTTTAATTGTTGTTGTTTACGTATCTACCCTGACCCAGGGCGGTAGCACCTGTTAGGGTTCAAGATATGGAAAAATAGTGAACCCCAAACAAAAATCAACAATATATTTTTTTCATAATGACAATCAACGCAACAGTAAAAATATAAAAATACGTTTTTATAGTAAAATTACCAAGAATTATATTTTATGATCTAAAAAAACATACCTTTACTACGAAGGTATAAAATTACGTACAATATATTCAGATTCCGACATTAAATAACCCATAGAGGTGTTTATATGACGCCAAACAAAATCAAGCAATCAAAAGTACATATTTATAGTAAAATAACCAACAATGCGTTTTACCTGTTATTGAAGCCATAAAATTGTATTCAAAATATTTAGATTTCGGGGTTAAATAGCTCATAGAGAATGATATGCCACCAAACAAAATCCCCCCCCCCAAAAAAAAAACATGAAATAGCTCTTTCGTGATATTACTCCAGTGATTTCCAAAGTTTTTTTTTTTTTTTTCTGGGCCGCAATTTTCGGAATGAATATTTGCTCGCGCCTCACCAAATTTTATGGGATAATATGTACATTTAAAAATTGAAAAAAAATAAACAGAATGAGGATTAAAGGGAGATAACTGTGGATTTGATGTAAGAACGTTATCATTGATAACTCTCTTCTCCAATTTGCTGACCCTAGTTACTATATTCTTAATACTTGATATAATACAAATATATCACAATGATAAAATCGTTCAATAAGTGTCTGTATGTATGTTTATTTTAGAAGATTCCGAAATTAGTGCATTTGCAATATATTTTCTTCTTAAAAATAATATAATAATAAATAATTATTTTTTCACTTTCACTCAAAACCGCATTCGAAATTCTATATACACGAAGTATTTATGGGGGCACTTTGAAGTAGTGTAATGGCTAGCAAACTAGCCTCGCTCGATCAATTACGACTGAACAGTGAGTTCGATCCTCACTGGGTGCCCTATACTTTCGGCCTTGTGCCACATCTAAGATACACTTAGAAAATCGCTCGGCACTTCTAATTGGTGTAATGGTTAGCAAGCCTGCCTCGGTAGATCAATTACGCCTGAATAGTGAGTTCGATACTCGCTGGGTAATCGATACTTTCGGCCTTGTCATACATCTACGCTATGCTTATTAAATCTATATATATATATATGTGTGTGTGTGTGTGTGTGTGTGTGTGTGTGTGTGTTAAAAAATGAATATTGCTTAATTTTATTTAAATCTATTCATATATAAGTGTGTAGAGGCACTTCGGTATAATATAATGTTTAGCAAGCTTGTCTCGCTAGATCAGTTATAACCGAATAGTGATTTCGATCCACACTGGGTGCTCCATACTTTCGGCCTTGTGCCACGTCTAAGCTATGCTTATTAAATCCCTGTATACATTTTATTAAATGAATTTGTTTAAATAAATGAATAATGTTTAAATTTATTTAAATCGATTCCTATACATGCGTGTAGGGGTACTCCGATATCGTATAATGGTTAGCAAGCTTGCCTCGGTAGATCAGTTACAACTAAATAGTGAGTTCGATCCTCACTGGGTGCTACATTCTTTCGGCCTTGTGCCACATTTATGCTAGGCTTAGATAACCGTCTTGGTCACTTTGAAGTGGTGTAATGGTTAGCAAGCTTGACTTACGAAATTAATTTCAAATGAATTGTGAGTTCGATCCTCAGTGGGTGCTCCATATATTTGATCTTGTGCTACACTTAAAAAATCGCTATTATACATTTAAGAACATCTCCATAAAAAAAAATATTTTTTAAAGAATGAAATATGACTTTGAGTTATTTATTCAAATTTATCTCTGTTTTAATAATTAAAAATAAATTAAGACTAATTGTTTCTCTTTGATATGTTCCCTTATTTCGTCTTCCCGGCATGCCTTTGATTAACTTCCGTCGTAGCATTGTTGTATTTCGGCTACAGGAAATTCTTAAAGTGTAAATACTTTTTTGGCGTCGGAAAAAACTTAGTTGCCGCTTTTATGAAGCATAAAACTCAAAGGGGGTTCTTTTTAATAAGCCCCCAACTGAGACAATATTTTTGTGTGTGCTTCAGAGGGTAGTTCATTAAATAATTGCGATAATAAAGAAAATTACAAAAGGTTATGCAGAAGAAACTTCAAATGGAAAAAAAAAATCAGTAAAAAAATATATTAGCCTATCCAGTCCTTTCTTTCAAGGAGTTTCTATGAAAATAGTTGGATCGAGAATAATCAGTGGTCTGAAGCCCTTCAGATTAATTTAAGTGCCCCACCAAGGGACCCTCCTAGATCTTCTTTCTGATTTTTATAAAGGATCTGCCTGGAGACATTCGCAGATCTTTAATAAACATATATGCAGATGAGACTGCAGTTTCGAGGCGCATTTCCCAAAAACAAAATGGACGAGGCATTGCAGTTGATCTCTCTTCAGATTGAGCTTTTAAAAAAAGAAAAAAAAAAAAAAAAACGAACTGGCCTGTAACTGTCGATTCCTCAAAAAGCAAGCTAGTTTTGTTTCATCATCAGGACCAGTTCAAGGGTCTCGTGCCCACCGGAATCTATGATATGAGAAATTCTGCTACATCTCAACATAAGGTTGTATTCATATAAATAAATAATGTACAAATAAATAAACTGATAAATAATAAATAATATAAATAATAATTAATATAATATACTATAATATAACATAAATAATAATAATGATAATATAATAATAAATATAATATAATAAATATAAATACATATATAAATATATGATAATAAATATAAATATACATATATATAAATATATATATAAAATATAATATAATAAATATAAATATACATATATAAATATATAATAATAAATATAAATATACATATATATATAAATATATATATAAATATAATATAATAAATATAAATATACATATATAAATATATAATAATAAATATAAATATACATATAAATATAATAAAATAAATATAAATGTATATATATAAATATATATATAATATATAATAATAGATATAAATATACATATATATAAATATATATATAAATATATAAATATAATAAATATAAATATACATATATATAAATCTATATATAAATATATGATAATAATATAAATATACATATATAAATATATATCTATATAAATATATGATAATAAATATAAATAAAAATAATAATATAAATAATAAATATAAATAATAATAAATTGATATAGATAAATACTGTACAAATTATAATAAATTGTATTACTTATTATGATAAATATTATACATATTAAATATACATAAATATTATTACACAATTATTATTATAAATAATTTTCAAATTATGTACAATAATGGATCATATGAAGCAAAATAGGTGAACAATTCAACTAGAAAAATTGAAAATAAACACAGTGTATCTAAATATAAATTATTGATCTGTTATAATAGACCATTTCATCTTAAATAAATCAAAAATGTTCAACTTGAGATTTTAACATATTCAACATTATAGACAAAAAATAATGAATTTTATATAATGTTTGTTGAGACTTAGCATTAGCAAAACAAATTCATGGATATGATAAAAAAACAAAAAACAGAATGACATTAGAATCTGGGAAAATTTTTCATCCATTTTAATCTCTCTACTGTTTGAGCTTTTGCAGTTCTGTGAGAGAGAAAAAAAAAACGAACTGCTTTGTAATTGTCAATTCCTCAAAAAAAGCCAAGCTAGCATTGTTTCATTGTCAGGGCCGATGCAAGTGTCTCGTGCCCACCGGAATCTATGACCGGTGGGGCACGAGACCTCTGTTTTCAACCGGTGCAAGTGTCTCTTGTCACCCCCCACAATCTATGATATGGGACCCCCACAATCTATGATATGGGACCCCCACTCTACTACATCTCAATTTTCATAAGGTAGTATTCATATAAAATACAAATTATGTACAATAATGGTTTATATGCAAAATAGATGAACAATTCAACTAGAAAAATTGAAAATAAATACAATGTATTTAAATAAAATTCAGAGACATGTCATAATAGATCATTCCATCTTAAATAAATCAATGTTTTGCGGTAATTTTTAACATCAACTGGAGATTTTTCTTGTTAAAATGTTGAAGAATTTTAACACATTCAACATTATGGAAAAAAAAATAGTGAATTTTATGTTGTTTTTCTTCGACACTTAGCATGGGCAAAACAAACTCATGAATTTGAACGAAACAAAGACCCCAGGATGACGTCAAAATCCGCGAAAATTTTCATCCTTTAATAGTCACTTGTGCTTTGTTTAATTTGTAACGTGTATAAAAATCTAGGGAGAAAAACAAAAAACAAAACAAAGGCTGTTAAGATAACGATCAGGCTTGCAATCCCACCTGGTTGGGGGTTGGGTGTCAGGGGTTAGGTGTCAGGGGTACTACGCACCGGCCCTGTTCATTATCACCGTTCAAACCCTAAATCGACAATTCCACTCAAACAACTTTTCCCCGCGAACTGCTCTTAATGTCTCCAAGACAAGACTCAATCGATATATATTCTCTTAAGCCTTTTCATCATCACTTTTAACTTTCACTCACATCACACCCCATTCATGATAACGATTTTATCAGTAACTCTCTATCTTGAGTGGCTCTCAAACCCTTACTGAATAAATGTTAGTATGAAAAATTAGAACTAGAGCTGTTTACGAGTTCCAAAAACGAATATTTTTATGCCTGCTCTTTACTCGTGAATCTTGCTATCCACGTTTCGACATTTACTTACAACTTCGGTTGCTTAGTTTTGTTTAGCGGCATATCAATCTCGATAAGTTATTTAATGCCGAAATTTAAATATTTTAAATATTTAATGCCGAAATTTAGATATTTTAAATATTTAATGCCGAAATTTAAATATTTTTTATGTTTTTGAATATAATAATGAATTTAATAATACTATTAAATTAACCCATAGCATGGGGGAAAGAGATGGATCCATGCCTTTCCCAAGGGATTTGCACGTAAATGATTATAATGAACACAACGGGAATTAGAACTCGGCTCTCCAATTAACAATTATGAGCCATTATCCATTACACTATGCACACATTCAAACTTACAGCACCTTGTACTCCCAAATGATCACTCATCCAGGTACTGACCAGGTTTGACGTTACTTAACTTTAGTGATCGTACAGGAACCAGTATTTCGACGTGATAAGACCATAATCCCTCTATACGACGAGCATATTCAAGCTTACACCTGCGATCACAAATCTGGGTACTGACCAAGGTTGACGTTGCTTAACTTTGGTGATCGTACGGGAACCGGTGTTTCGACGTGTTGTGGCCGTAAGCCATCAAATTAGGTTTCCGAGGACTTGCATCAGAGCATGGTCAGTGTGTCAAGATGGTTGAACACTTGGGAATATCAGGTGCTGTCAGCTCGGATGTGCGGGTGGTGTAATGGATAATAGCTCGGATTTGTTCATCGGAGAGCTGAGTTCCAATTCCAGTTGGGTGTGTTATATTCATTTACATACAAGTACCCTTGGAAAGGTATAAATTCACTGTTTCTTCCCAGCTATGGGTTAAATAGTAAAACTTGTATCACTAAATGCATTATTATGTCAAAAAAATAAAATAAAATAAGATTGCGTAGAAAATATTTAGATTTCGGCATTTAAACAACCCACAGAGGTGTTGATATGTCGCTAAATAAAAACAACCACCCAACGTAGCAGACACCAGTGGAAGAGAGAGTCTTGGTTCAACGTACGCCATCTTCCAAAAATATCTATTCTATAGATCCATTTTTCTGTATTCTATGCTTTCTGTGTTTGTCTATGTATATTTTTTTAAGGTGACGTATACATTCCGAAACATGTTACAGTTGTTTATGTAAATATTCGTAACTATACACACACACACACACACACACACACACATGATTAATTAATGGTGAACATGTCATATTCATTTAAGATCGATTTCATCACAATTCTTCTGTTAAGCTTGGAGAGTAATTATACATTCTCATTGCTCAAAGTAGTGCCCAATAGTGTTATAAAAACCTTGAGAATTCCAGTAAGATATTTTAAATAATTATATATATATATATATATATATATATATATATATATATATATATATAAAAAGAACTGATCCGACGTGCAAATTTTCGATAACAGCTGAGACATTACTCTGTTTATTGAACAATTTAGTTCATGCCTCATTGACTGATAAACTCCTACAACATAAAAATTCTCAAATTACCATATTAGCAAAAAAACGCATTCTCTTAAATTTTCAAAACAATTCAACCTTAGCGTTGCGACTGCACGCTCCAAAAGTTTTTATCCGTTAACCATAACACATTTCTAAAAAAACAAAAAACATTTCGATTCGCATTTAATCTTTCGTCTCCAATGCTACCTGGATTTACTAAAAAACAAAATAATTTCCATGCCTGAGGATGACTGAATGTAGAGTTGAAAGTACTTGCAGATTAAAAAAAGACCTTATACAGCTTGTAGTTATCAAAAACAAGGATCATAACATTCATGGAGTTGTTCGTAGGTTAAATTTTGGTTCGCGAAGAGATTTCGCCATTTTATATCATTAACTTTACTAATCTACTATTTGTATGAATATATATATATATATATGTGCGTGTGTGTGTGTGTGTGAGTCTGTGTGTGTGTGAGCGTGTATGTGTGCATCCGTGTGTATATATGTGCGTGCATGTGAGAGTGCATGTATGTAGTTGAGTGCGTGTGTTTTTATGTGTGTATGTGTCTAATTAGTGGTGATTAACGAACCGATGTTTGGTTTTTTGGTTAACAGGTTCTGAAGGAAATATCCGGTACTACACCATTCCTGCAGAACGGCATTTCCCTGAAAGTAATGTCTTCTCAAGACAAAGGGTTTCTTTTTTTAACAAGATCTCATTCTAAGCCTAACCTCTTCCCCGGCTCAAAGCACCCACGAAACATGCAATTAACCCCACGCCAATTTCTTTCATTCTTTTTCACTTTATAAATCTGTCAATGTTTTTTGCAGACTAAACGTCTTTGATTGTCTTCAGAACATATTCTTCACGCGTTGAATAGTTTTACTGATGCTATACGAGAACTGATTTCTGATTGGAACGGCAGTAAAGAATTTACAGATCAGTTTGGTGTTTCAAAGACGGGTAGAATTTAAAATCCAGATGGTGTGCGCTTTAATGAACAGGCGTCATTCTTTGGCAATAAATATATTCGGGACATGTTAATTTAGTCATAAAATCCGGTTGGATGCTTTCATCATGAAATTAATGACGCCGCCTGACAGTTGGAAAGAACTGGAATAAAAAAAATGAGCAACCCAAAATCTTTCATGTCTGTGTTACACACTCAAAATAAGGGTCCATCGATTAAATTAGAAAATTTAGTTTTAATACAAAGATTTTAATTCAAAATAATTTACGTCCAAATTTTTTGGGCCATTGTTCAGATTTCGGACGAGTGATACCTTTCAGCACACCTTTGCGCACCTCTCTCTCCCTCCCTCCCTCTCTCTCTCCCTCTCCCTCTCTCTCTCCTACTCTCTCTCTCCCCCTCTCCCCCTCTCTCTCCCTCTTTCTCCCCCCTCTCTATCTCACTCTCATAATAATGATACCTGATGAAAAAATATCCAAAACTTAATAAAGTCAAAATTTCATCGTCAAAATCTTTATATTATTATTAAGAGGAAAGACTAAAGAATTTTGATGCAAGAATTATATTGAATCCATTACTAGGTCTGCTGCTAGCAAAATTGGCTCACTGTGTTGTGCTAAGATTTTTTCGCCAGAATATGTTTGGAAAACTTGATTCATTCATTCTCATCCCTACTCTCTAATTTAAAACAATATACTTTTTGTGAAGTCAACAAACACTCGTTGACACGTTTGTGATGTCAATGAATACTCGTTGTCACATTCGTAATGCTCGTTGTAGTAGAGACTTTGTAATCGCAGATACAACTATAGTAACGCCGTTGAACAATAATGGTGTCAGACGCCTTCGAATAAAACTTGCACTTACTCGAGAATACACGCTCAAAAAGTAAACACCGAATAGTGGTCTGAATAGAGGAATAATATAGTGAACAGAGTAGAGAATAGCGGTCCGTATAGTAATAGAGGATAGACTAGAAATAGCGATCGTTAGTCGTTAGCTACTTCCTACATATATGCGTTTCTTCTATGGTCACGTGGTCTATTAAATTCAATAATGGGATTGCCTGCGCTTGCTCACTGGCGATCTATGTTCAAACTCAAGTGTTGGCAGCAACACTTTATTCCCTTATTACAATACTCTGATGAAAATTGGAAGAAAACTTAATATAATCTATATAATCTTTCTACTTCATGTCAGCGGAAAATATTAACCCGAGAATCATTTTCCCGGAGGTTAGCATCAGCCATGTTCATGAAAGGCAAAAAGAGTCCCCCCCCCCCAAGACGGTTAAGAGAGAGCAGTTTCGTTTTAGGGATGTTAAAATTAATAAACCATTCCTTACCCCAGTTAATAACTCTTTTGAAATCTGTTGCTAATCTGAACTTATTGAATACATACATATAAATACCCTTCCATCCTATATAAGAGAAGTAACGTCTTTCAGAAGAAGTAACGCGTGCTTCTAGGGAGTCTATTATCATTATAAATTGTTTAGAATTCGTTCGATGCCCGTCGTTTCGCTGATGGCAATGATCATATTTCAAACTTAAATTGTTTATTGATTTAAAATTCTATATTTACAAACAAAAAAAAACATAAAATCCGTTTGGTTATTGTCCATTGGGAAAATTCTGATTGAAGAACTTGGAAGCTAACTCTCCTGCTGATGAAGACTGGTGCTTCTTAGCACTGCACTCACAAAGGCTTCTATTTTCTACTGCTGCTGCGGTTGAACCTTGCTGTCAGTTTTTTCTTTCTTTCTTCATTATCAATTTTACCAATAATTTTTGTAGATTGAATGCCGTCGATTTTACAAGGCAATGAAAAATATTGGCAGTGCTTATTTAATTTTAAAATCTCTCTAGCCAGAATTTGGTTCAATCTAATATTATGTAAGAGAGAATATAAATATTTTTGCTGCCTGTTATATCCCAACACGCACATTAATTAAGATTATTTACGTTCATTGCAAATGATGAGATAAGAGAGACGCGGAATATATTGGTGCGTTATTAAGTTAAAAATGTTATCGGCTTTTTTAATGGTGATTTCGACCATAAAGTTCTCTGGCCATCCTCGGGAGACATGCCACACGGTCGCATATGGCATGAAAGGGCAAAAGCCTTATCAAGGCTAATACCGACCGGAATTTAATCACTTCTTCCGATACTGGAAAGAAAGATTTTATAAAAAAAAAAAACTTAGCAGACAGGGGACAAAATTTTCCAGGATTGGCTTTAGGGTTAAAGCAAGTGCTTTGTTGACTGGGGTTCTGTATTCTTCTTACTTTGATATTTGCCGTGAATTCAAGGTTAGAAATAAATGAGCAAGCAATGTCCTTATATCATAATATAGTCGTAAGGGTGTTCGCGGTCTAAAGGACTTCTCTGAATTTATTTTTTGGAAAGGTTTATTGGTTGGGCTAAGAACTTTTAGCAATCATTTCGTACATGCAAGAACAATGCTTGACAGGGATTCGTTGCTAGTCGAGCAACATTCATCCTAGGCAGTGAGAAGCTGCAAGCATGACATCATCGCAAGATGCAATTCTATTTTCGCTACATTCAATTGTTCCCTAATTTGCGTTTATACCGAAATTTTGAGATTATATTGCGATTACATACATACATATATATATATATATATATATATATATATATATATATATATATATATATATATATATATATATAGTGAACATTGAACTCAATACTCAGAGGCAACAGACTGTTTCATGCTAAAAGCAATCATCAGGCCACATGTGTTGTGTTTTCTCTCTACTATTTATATGCACCGGTCAGTGGTGCATTCTGGGTAGTCTATTCTAACGGTTATTTTGGCGGGAGTGGTTTCTTAATTTGTTTATTTACGTTATTTATTTATTTGGATTAATTTATTTGATTTGTTTTTGCTTATTCATTTTATTTATTTTTATTTATTCTTTTCAGTTTTCCATTTTTAAGTAACTGAGTAAAAATTTGTTTTCGTGTCTGCGTTTTGAGATGAGCTTTGATCGTTTATTTATCCTCAGAAAGGGAAACGTTATTTTTAATTTTATTGTCAAATTAAAACTTAATTAGTTATAGTGATTTCTACTTAATTTAATCTTAACTTTAATGTATTAATAGATTGTACTTAGGGTATATTGTCACGTTATTTTGAATTAGAATATACTTGTATTCTGATTGGTCATCATAGATTGCGTACCAATGTTTTCCCTATTGAGTGGAATTTGATTGGTTTTGAACTCTTTATACAAGACACCAGAAATATTGAAACCGAATGGCTATTTGTGTAGTTATGACATGCATATGTTAATGATTTTGAATATATATATATATATATATATATATATATATATATATATATATATGGTGGCCTGACAATTGCGTCCAGCATGAAACAGACTGTCGCCTCTAAGTGTTGACTTCAATGTTCACTTTTATATATATATATATATATATATATATATATATATATATATATATATAAAAATTTTCCGATTTCTTTTTGAACTTGTAGGTCTGATGAATTGGATCGTGATTTCGATTCCAATGTAATAAATTATAACCACGGAATATGAGTTTTTGAGCCTTTTATATTATATTCTTACTTTGTCCTGGACATTGAGTTCTACCTAGATTCTATTCTAGGGAATTCATATATATATATATATATATATATATATATATATATATATATATATATATATATATATGTGTGTGTGTGTGTGTGTGTGTGCGTGTGTGTGTGTGCGTGTGTGTGTGTGTGTCTTACTTGGCAACCCTTGCGATCGAGTGTGATTTGGCATGAGAATTAGACTTTGAGGAAATCATCATATTTTTGCTTCAACGAAAGTTCGAAAAATGCACTTTTAAGGTGATTTGGGAACTGGTTTGAGTCTTCGTATTTTTTTCAATAAATTACTGATTTGTAATTTTGCTTTCTAATTTTTGTAAAGGGACCACCCTTAAAAACCTAAAGGCACTTTCTTAAGTCCCTAGGGGTTTGAAGGCCCTGATACATTTGTGTCAGCTGTCCCCACTCTCACCTCCACTATATATATATGGCTTGGTATATATATATATATATATATATATATATATATATATATATATATATATATATATATATATATATATAAAGACATTTTATGTTTAACATTCTTTTTATAGATACAAGTATTTAAGTAAATGCTCTGTTTATAATAAATTGTATCAATAAAAAGAATGTTAAACACAAAAATGTCTTTAATAAATTGTCGGACTTTGCCCATTTCTTAATATTATATATATATATATATATATATATATGTATATATATATATATATATACCAAGCCACTCTAAAATCAACAGATAACGAAGAAAAAATATACATAGGAGTAACTGAAGGACCCTGGAAACAAAGAAACAACTTTTACAAATAGTAAATACACAAACAGCACAATGTATTCTAAACATATCTGGGAGATTAAATACAAAAACCAAATCACACCAAAAATATCATGGAAAATAAGGAAAAGAACATCAATGCCAAAATTGAAAACTCTGCCTGAAGGAAAAAATAGCCATAATTAAATTTCCAGATCAAAACTATCAGACCACATCGAGAAAGTTTTTACTGCGTTACTTAAAAATCGAAAACTGAAAATGAACAAGAATAAACGGAAATAAATAAAATAAAATAAATAAACAAAAAGAAGTAAAATAAATTAATCAAAACAAATAAACTAAGTAAATAATAAACAAATTAACAAACCACGAACGCACAGATAAACACAAGAAAACGATGTAATAATAACGAACAATGAAATAATCAATAATATATAAATATTAACTGACAACACTATAAATAGCTAAAAAATGTCATTCGAATCCACAATTATGTCCACTCAATAGCCCTTAAAATTTTCGAAACACAACCGTTACTGCCTACCAAAATAAACTTATAATAATACGACTACCCACAATGCATCACTGACATAATATATATAAATATATATATGTATATGTATATATAAATAGTCGAACAAAAACACAACGCACATGGCCTCCGCCTCTGGGTGTTGACTTCAATGCCCATTTTTATATTTATATACACTCTATCTCTATCACTGATATTGAGCACTTGAACTCATAAATATAGAATACCTTTAAAATATATATATATATATATATATATATATATATATATATATATATATATATATATATATTCAAACATATATTGTTAAATATAGCAAGCAACAAATGTCTATTATATTTGATCATGAGCCATTCAAAATTCCGTATATTTGCTTTAACTTCGGGAGAAAATAAAGATAAAAACTGTCCAACAATTGGATATTTTTGTATTAAGTTGGTCCTAAGCTTTCGATTCACATGAGCCATCTTCAGAGTGGTTATATGGACATTTAAAAAAGATATTCACCATCAAAAATGATATTCTGTTATGTTGACATAGAATATTGCTATGCGACGATAACGGTCGCGGAATAGCAGACGCAGGTCGTAAATTCATGATGCGGTTCTATGACGTCGTACCACGTGAGAGAACAAAATATTAACAACAGAACCATATATCGAGATGCAATGTAATGCGTTGTGACTAGTTTGAAATGTAATTTTATTGAATGTGGGTTGCTTTGTTTTAATGTAAATGGCCTCCAATATCTGAAGGTTCTTTTTACTGTGTGTATGTGTGAGTATTATTGTGTTATCAACTAATATCTATCTAATATTATGTGCATGGCTATGTTTTTCTAAGAAATGTTATTTAATAGAACTAAGATCAGAAAGGTGACAGGTAAGTCTACAGGAGAGTATGGTTGTAGTAAAACCAATATATGTAGTGGGTTTATTATTAGTATCAGGGATACAATCTCTGAACAGGCATGTAAATTGATACATTATATTGTCTTTTTTCTAGAGAATTTAGTTTTGTCGTTATAGGGTTATTAGAGACTATGAGGTCAATTGTTTTACATTTTTTATAATATATGATGAGCTTAACTTGTTTATTATTAATGGGTTTAACATTTCTACCTATTAGGTACAATTGTGAGTGTTGTTTCATCATGTTTGTAATTATTATGCATTTGGTTACAATAGTATAAGTTAATAATATTATGTTTATTTTGACCTACACTATTATGGTTAGAATTATTATTAATATTATCAATTTTGTTAGTGATATTATTAAGTCTATTGGGATATATTTTAATTTGTTGAACAATGACAGAATTAGGGAATCCATGATTAATGAGTGTTTGTTTAATGTCATGTAATTCTTTATAGAATATGGTTTTGGAAAAAGATATCATTTGTGTACGCTATCCATTACACAAACTTGCACACGCGTGTATACGCACGTGTGTGTGTGTGTGTGTGTGTGTGTGTGTGTGTGTGTGTGTGTGTGTGTGTGTGTGTGTAACCGTTCTTCATTTAACAAATAGGAAACATTCCACCTAATCGTGAGCGTAAAGATTTCTGCTATGGTCATGAGTAAATTCCTTGTTAGGAAAAATTATTTTGGACAATATTTTTATTCCGCCGCCTCGAAATGAATTGAAAAGGAATAATAAAGCCTCACATTAATACAAATGTCTTTGATTCTTTTTTTTCTGAAAAAAAAATACAAAGAATCCCTCGAGGTAAAAAATTGATGATTACTGGCGGGGTGGGGGCACATTTTCCCAATTTTTTTTTTTTTTTTTTTTTTACTGTAGTAAAATGTATAGCAGGCGTTAACTTTAAATTACTACTGTCCTTCTTTTTATTTTGGGCTCTGATGTCAAAGGTTAAGACGGGACCCTAAAAATTAGGTAAATGGGTTCTGCATCAAGTTAGTGATTTAATCTTGACGTCAAAGGGGTTACTGAAAATCAGCAGTAGAACAGGAAGTCGCTTTGTTATATATATATATATATATATATATATATATATATATATATAAAAGAAAGAGACAACATTAAGGGTTCATGGGATTATAATTAAGACCAAAATCCCGATCCTAAGGAAATAAATTATAATCCTATGAACCCTTAAAGTTGTTTCTTAATATAATTAATATTTGCTCTGTTTTTACATTGAGCTCTCTGGAACTATCCATACGGAATACCAAATAACATAATTAACTAACTATATATATATATATATATATAGAGAGAGAGAGAGAGGGGGAGATAATAAACGGGGAGATAGATAGACCTTTGCCATCAAGGCCGGCGCGTCCTACCCACCGAAAACCCCCATCCGGAGGGTGCGTTTTTGAGGCCCCGTTATGGTCTCTGACATTTTTTCAGCACTTTTAATTATTTTTAAACTGACGTTACATTGTCATTCATCAACTAATAATATACATCGTGTATCTTCATGGCCGCTGCGGCTCGTACTACGCAGGAACAAACGGACGAGGCTGAAACCTCAAAAGGGCTAGTTTCAGCAGTGATTTTCACTGTTTGTACTTTTTACTTTTTTATACCTAAGTTATATAATAATCGACAGGGCCGGTGCTTACTACCCTCGAACCTCTCAACCGCGTAGGGGTCCCATGCCTAATGGGCAGAGGGGTCATAAGTGCTAATTTCAGTAGCGCTTATCTTTTGTAAATTGTAATTCTATTTCTGAAATACTGTTTTTGAAACGAATTTTTAAATCCCGTTTGTGTTGTGTTGGAATCTTTGTAAAACTTTTTTTCAGCATAGATGCGATTAATCTCTATGGAAATGGAAGAATTTGTCATTGAAACATTTTTTAGTAAAATTTAGTCATGAAAATATTATTGGTTATTACAAAAAGAATAAAATTTTCCCAGATTTTTTTTAAATTTAAAAAAAAATTATTCGTTATATAAGTAAAAAAATTAATGATTATGCACTAAAATTTTTATTTAAACTGGACAATTCCCTGATTTTTAGTAATTTCATGATGTCTTCCTCACCACCAAATTTCCTTCAAGCATTTTATGGCCTCCAGGTTGAGAAACATTGAAATCGATATGTAGTAGACAGGGGGACCCCGTATCAATATTTCGGGTGGGGGGGAGTGACCCTAGTGACGGCCCTGTTTACGATGCAACGGAAAACTTCACCTCTGATGTTTTCCACTCATTTCAAGCGGTCACCTCTTGGTCAGTTTCTCGACATTTCTAGGCTGAATCTGTGAAATTTGGTCCAATCTTAAATAGGTTTGATTCTGTTTGGAATTCAACCAATGAAAATTTGTTTCACAGTTAGTGCGGACCTCTGTTTTAAGCATTTAATAACCGTTGCATTTTTCCCGCCAGATTTTTTATTATTTTGTTTTGCGCGCCAATCTTTCAAGTGAGGAGGATGTGCTTGTTTTTGAAAACCAGAATTCGATATCCAGACACAGTCTGAACACGGAATCCAGCGCACTGATGAGAAATATGCAACTATTTCAACCACACATCAGGTTCTATAGATATTTACTCAGCTAAATGCTATAGTTGATTACCGAAGGATGAGGTACAAAAACTCCATTGCGCTAATTTCTTTGGTTTCAAACATCAGACTCGACCATAGATCGGAAATTCTTACCTACTTATTTATATACATATAGGGAGTGCGACCAAAAATGTATATAAAAGAAAAACATGTCTTTCGTACTTTTTAGACTTTTACCTATAGTGGGGGGGGAATCAATAATGTGAAAAAATCAGAAGACTTCCTATATTGTCGGCCCATAGAAAAAGAAATTGAAAATTCATATGCAGCACCCCCCCCCATTAGACACTTCGCTGAACAAATAAATACCTGGAAGCTAAAGGTCACCATTTTGAGCATCTCTTGTGATTGTAGAGTCCAAGGTTAACTTGTATTAATCCTGTGATATCTAAATAAATTTAGTTTTACAATATCTATACAAGTTTTTCATTTCCTGAAGTGTGTATACATTTTGGAGGCGAATTCTCTCTCTCTCACTCTCTCTCTCTCTCTCCCACTCTCTCTCTCACTACCCCACTCTCTCTCTCTCTCTCTCTCTCTCTTTCTCTCTCTCTCTCTTTCTCCAGTGGATAAAAGCGTTAGTTATATCCAGTGACAGGACCCAAAGAGTGTGAGTTCAATACCCGGTTAAGGCAGTGGAGAACTTGGAGAGGGGAATTAACAGGAGATAAGTGACAACTGATATCCATTAGACATGGCACGTGGAACTAGAACAGTCTACCCCAGTGAGCGAAATAAAGGGTTCAGTTCAACATTCCAACCACCTGAAGAAGGCCGGAGCGTACAACGATCGAAACGTTGTAATAGATATGGCGACAAAGATGAGGATAATAGTCTGAATAATGTAAATAGTATATATATATATATATATATATATGTGTGTGTGTGTGTGTGTGTGTGTGTGTGTGTGTGTGTGTGTGTGTGTGTGTGTGTGTGCAGATATGTAGAAAAATAGGAAAGAACACGTTAGATAAATAATCCGGTGTTCTTTAGTATTTTTTAAAAAAACAGTACTCCATGCAGAAGTAGTTTTTAAAAAAAATAATTATAATATATATATATATTCTTAGAAAATCATAAAGAAATACACATATTCAGTTAAAATTTGAAAAAAATGAAAATCGTCTTTGATAATGATTAAACGAATAGCCGAAAGCGTTCGGATATGCAAAATTTTTGGACAGTTTTACACACTTTTATACCCAGAAAAAAAAACACTTGTAGGAACACAAGAAAAATTAAATAAAAGCTTAATCACAGGACCTTATCAGTCATCTTCTATATAAACCATATATATATATATATATATATATATATATATATATATATATATATATATATATATATATATATATATATATATATATATATATATATATATATATATATATATATATATATATATATAT
The DNA here is from genome assembly GCA_903632075.3 of Acanthosepion pharaonis. Lineage (NCBI taxonomy): Eukaryota > Metazoa > Mollusca > Cephalopoda > Sepiida > Sepiidae > Acanthosepion > Acanthosepion pharaonis. The sequence goes on along the minus strand of CAHIKZ030000512.1, from coordinate 171,442 downwards.
ATATATATATATATATATATATATATATATATATATATATATATATATATATATATATATATATATATATATATATATATATATATATATATATATATATATATATATATAGATAGGGAGGAGGAGGAGGAGGAGGAGGAGGAGGAGGAATGTGGAGTAATGGATAGCAGCTTGGATTGAGGAACCGCAGAGCCGAGTTCGAATTCAGTCGAATCCATTACATTCACTTACGTGCTGATACCCTTGGGAAAGGTATGAATCCTCTTCTCCCCTCCAGGTATGGGTAAAAATAGCAGGACAGACTGGGTTCTATAGCCTTGGATGGCAACTGGTCTAGGAGAAGGACAACTCTGAATTCAAAACCTGCGGAGGGTCGTTTGGGAACCTTGGCATTCGGTGCAGCAGGTCTCTGTATTCGTCCTTCAAAAAGTGTGGATGGTCCTGCACAAAACCTTCACCGCTATAATCAAATCTCATGTGCCGGTGTCGGGCTGTCGGTTTCCTGAAACTGATCTGTTTGACCCTCATACGTCGAATCTCGACGGGAGAGTCGATTATATATATATATATATATATATATATATATATATATATATATATATTCATGAATTATTCACACAAAAACTAATGCAAAGGTTAATGATTTAATTGGCGAGAAATCCATCATCGCAAACAATTCAAATAATATACAAAAACCTCTTTGAAAAAAACTTTGACAGAAAATTTACCAGTAAAAAATTCTTTCATCACCATATATGAACGCACAACTTTTAAAAAATTTAAAATCAAACTCAGCGTTGCTACTGCGTGCTCCAAAAACAATAACTCATTTTCAATAGCATTTTCGGATACAACAATACATATATTTTCGTTGTCCTCTTATTACTAATAGAAAAAACAAGAACAACATCTATTCTATACCTGAAGATGTCTGTAGGAACAGACGAAAGCTTGTAGTAAAAATAAGAACTAATACGGCAGAAATTTATATAAACAAGGATCATTTCATTCATAACGGATTCGGAGGTTTTTAAATCATTAACCTTTGCATTAGTTTTTGTGTGAATAATTCATGAATTTGTAAATTGATTGCACGTTTATCGTAATATATATATATATATATATATATATATATATATATATATATATATATATATATATACATGGTGCTAACATGTTCTTGACCCAAATCAATATCCTTTTGACTGATCTCCATTGACCTGATCTTGGGAAGTTGATCAAGCCAATAACTTTTTAGCGCAATATTTTCATATATATACAGATTATATCAATGAGTCGTTCTCAACCTTTTTCTATTCATGGCCCCCCTTTCGATTGATAATTTTTGATCCACCCCACTCCACCAAGCTGCTTAATTTAACAAAATCGCATTTTACATTTTCCTGAACAAATAATCAGTGATATTTCTCTGTAAAAAAAAAATCAAAACTGCTTGTTTTAAAATACGAACCAGTCAGCAAAGCTTTGCACATAAATGCACACACAAATTAAAATCCATACACCCCCCAAAGGAAGAAGTAATATGACATTAGGTCTGGAAACCTAGGTGGCCATCGCAGGAATACGCGATCAATCTGTCCGGAACATCCGACCCATCTGTCAGGCAAAGTGGTGTTCAGATACTAAATTTAAGACTCTAGTGAGGTTGTTCTACATCCTGTTTGAAAATGAAGTCTATAGACTCCTTCGCATTCAATTTTTCCATCAACCGGTTTTGAAGCATGGCAAGGTACGCTTCACCATTGACTGGTCATTTCTTCTAAGAAGAATCGTCCATACACGGGTTTCTTTGACATAGCACAAAAGACGTTAACATTAGGGGAATCTCGTACATGCTCAAGAGTTACATGAGGGTTCTCAGTGCCCCGTATATTTGTGTTATGCGTGTTTGCCACTTACGTGGAAGGTTACCTCATCGCTAAAAACAATCCAGTTATCAAGTCCGCCTTCTTCCAACGTCTCTAGTATTTCTGTGCAAAAGTTAACAGAAGAAAACTTGACACTTTTAGATTTTAAATGGTACCAGTTCAATCATGCTACCATTTGTAGTTCATGATAAAATAGTTCTTAGAATGTTACATAGATTTTTGAAACACCCTAAAGAGATCTTAGAATGTTACTTAGATTTTTGAAACGCCCTGAAGAGTTCTAAGAATGTTACATACATTTTTAAAACACCATGAAGAATCCTTAGAATATTACATAGATTTTTGAAACACCCTGAAGAGATCTTAGAATGTTATATAGATTTTTAAAACACCATGAAGAATTCTTAGAATGTTACATAGATTTTTGAAACACCCTGAAGAGATCTTAGAATGTTACATAGATTTTTAAAACACCACGAAGAATTCTTAGAATGTTACATAGATTTTTGAAACACCCTGAAGAGATCTTAGAATGTTACATAGATTTTCGAAACACCCTGCAGTTCTGCAAATTAAAAAAGTTATTCGTTATGAACATTACATATAAGGCATTTCAAAATTATTTGATATTACATACATAAAGCTAGTGTTTTTGGCGCTCGGAGCGGCCCTCAAGTTTGCTGTCTCTCCTCAGAAGGAATAAAATATTACAATGCACATCAACACCTTAAAGTTTACAGTCAAACGACGAAATTATTCGTACACCCATCAATTTTTATTCCTTACTCAGAATCTAATGGCCGTATGATGCCAGGTTTTTATCTGTGTTTCTGTTAACGTAGTATTTATAACTCCTCGCTGATAAATTATGAAATAAAAGTATGTTATATTCCGTGTTAATTGGAATATCACTGGAACAACACGGTGGGTAACTAAATAAAGGTTATTGTAAAACCAGTAGTGAGTGCTGCTGTTTGGAAGGTCGAGGAAGTCGGAGTCGTATTCAACAGATCCCAGAAAGTCTCACATAGTCCGTTGACTTTGTAGGTACTTACTACTTATAGTGTAGTCACTCATGGGAGTGCCAGGTTATTCCATTACATCAAAGTACAGGTGGCTTTACTTCTTTTTTTAAATAAAACTGAGGAGAAGTAAAAAAAAAGAATAGGTTCAACGTACAAAACGTTAGGAACTTGATATAATAGGTAATGACGCAGAGAAATCTAGTTGGGGTTGCTGATACTTTAGTATCCAACTAACGGTCGTCCGGCATCGACTGACTTGACCGACTCCCTGAGCGACTCCTATTACTCCTACTTATTATAGGTGGGAGAGTCTATTAACTATAGAATATGTGTGTTCCACTATAACAATGGGATTATAATTAAGAGCAAAGTCTCGATCCTAAGGAAATAAATTATAATCCTATGAACCCTTAAAGTTGTTTCTTAATATAATTAATATTTGCTCTGTTTTTACATTGAGCTCTCTGGAACTATCCATACGGAACACCAAATAACTTCATTAATTAACTATATATATATATATATATATATATATATATATGTGGCGTCCTACCCACCGAAAACCCCCATCCGGAGGGGGCGTTTTTGAGGCCCCGTTATGGTCTCTGACATTTTTTCAGCACTTTTAATTATTTTTAAACTGACGTTACATTGTCAGCACTTTTAATTATTTTTAAACTGACGTTACATTGTCAGTCATAATAATATACATCGTGTATCTTCATGGCCGCAGCGGCTCGTACTACGCAGGAAGACCACTCCCCCCCCCCGGACGAGGCTGAAACCTCAAAAGGGCTAGTTTCAGCAGTGATTTTCACCTTTTGTACTTTTTACTTTTTTATACCTAAGTTATATAATAATCGACAATAAAACTGAGGATATGTAAAAAAAAAAAAAAAAAAAAGTCGTTACTTTTTTTTTTTTAAATCGGGAAAATTTTAAAAACGTTTGACGATATTAAAATAAAGATAACTTGTTTTTGTTTATATACCCTCTGTTTGCCATGAAAACACTCCAATGAGTGACAGGATCGCCTCGTCGGTGATGCTATGCCTTGGGGTCATGACAAGTTTCGGGTCTTCCAACAGCATGGACACATTAAGTAACTGCTACAGCTGATCTTGAAATTACAAGCGACCAATCATTAACGACTTACGTCACTTCCTCCTCAGCCAAGACGATACAATAAAAAAAAGAATAGACAGCATGCTCGTCTTTCCCCCCCCCCTCTTAGGACCAACACAAGGAAATAATCCACATAGTCAAGCGATGTGATTTCTTTTATTTGGTACAGTTCTTTACATGTAATTCAGTAGTGTAAGTCTGAAAGATTTGAAGAAAGATGGACCTTATTAAGACCTACAAACCCATTTTTAAACATTGATCTGAGAAATTGGTCATATATATATATATATATATATATATACGTTGCAGACACAGTAAAGACAGGCTTAGTTACCCTTTTACATAAATATAAATCTCTTGTTGGGACTTTGCGATATGTATAAAAGATATTGACATTTTTTTACTAATGTTTACCCTGTATAAGGTTCAAGAGCCACTCAAGGTAGAGTGCTTGTTTTCTGAGCGGTAAAAGTAAGAGGTGGTTTTTATGAGGACGTGTCAGCGGTTAATTCTAGACTTGAAGTGATGTTATGATTTAGAGTCATGACAAGTTTCGGGTCTTGCAACATCATACTTGTTCGCCTAAGAGACCCTACCGAAACAGTACTATTCCGACAGGCGACCCTGAAGCAAAACATCCGCCAAGCACACAACAAATGGACACATTATTAACTGCCACTGCTGATCTTGAAATTTACAAGCGACCAATCATTAACTTCCTCCTCAGCCAAGACGATACAAAAAAAAAGAAAAGAATATACAGCATACTCGTTTTATTTAAAAAGAAAAACGAAAAAAAAAAAACATTGTATTTTTAATTCCTATTTTATCAAAACCCTATCTCCTTCCTTATCTCTGCTTTTTTTCCCAAAATTATTAAAATTATGCTATTGTTCTTTTTTTTTTTCTGAAAACTCATCGCGGACCAAAAGATCCGCCCTAAGCGGACCGTCCCCTCCGACCCCATAGCTATGCCACTGCATAAATACATGGAGAGGAAATCGTTCTCATTTATTTAATCATTAATGTAATTCTTAAGCTTCTTGTTCATCTCCAAGTTTTTGAATATCAGGCTTCAATGCTGTTAGCTATCGATGAAGATCACCGCTTTTTATAACGTATAAAATATAAAGATCAGCGAGGTTGTAGCACTATGGTACCTTTCATTGGACTTGAGTACCCCAAATGGCAAAATTCTCCTCCACATCCATTGGCGGTCATGTGCCCCCACCCCCGGTAAAGAACTACTGGATTATATTAATATATAAAATGTGTCATATATATGTGTATTTGTGTGACGTGTGTCTGTTGTGAGTGTCGACATTCTGCTTGACTGTCGTGAGGTGATAATTTAACGCCTGACTAAAAACTCCCTTCAAAAGCTATCATTAGCCGGCCTTTGATCTCTTGCTCATAGAGATATCTTCGTGCAGACCAAAAAAATATATATATATATATATATATATATATATATATATATATATATATATATATATATATATATATATATTTGTATCAAATTGTCATTTCCTGAACTAATTTATTATTGTGAATGCTTGAAAGGCGCCAGACTACATTCTCCGATCCCGTCCGCCTCCATACACTATCGACGTTCACTTAACGAAGCTAATTAACGCCAAAGAAAAAGCATCCCTAATCGAAAACTTCGTTAAGCGGTCAACTGAAAAGCATTAATCGAATCTGATTAGGATCAGGACACCGGATACCTACAACCACATCCTCACACCTTTAAACAAAATATTCCTGAATGACGTATTCATTGAATTTAAGAACATATTTCTATAAAGGCTAAGTTATGATTAGAAGTTTTTGGTTCTGGGTTTTTTTTTCTGTCCATCCTTCAAATCTACAAATCAACCATTCGTCCTTGCATGGAATACTGTTGCCATATATGGTCTGGTGCCCCCGCTGTTCATCTCGAGGTCCTCGACAAAATCCAGAGACGGATATGCAATATGATAGGTCCTGATCTGGCATCTCGTCTACAGTTACTTTCTCACAGACGTGATATGGCTTCCCTTTGTCTTTTCTACAGATATTTTCATGGCATCTGATCTGACGAGCTATTTTCACTGGTTCCCCAACTGCATGAATTTAAGCGTGCTACTACGTTGGCATCTCGGTCCCACCCTTTTACTACCAAAACAGTTAAATGTAACCGCATCTTCTACTCCAACAGCTTCTTCTCTCGCACTTCCCGACGTTGAAACTCCCTTCCTCTTACTTGCTTCCCTGATAGCTATAATCTTCAAATATTCAAATGTAATGATGACTTGATCCTGATCCCCGTCCTTCTCTATATTCTTTCCTCAACACCCGTCTTTACTCTTGGCTTCACTCTCTTTAACCCCATGCGTGCTAATGGCACTCCCGCCTTGCTTG
>CAHIKZ030000512.1:110000-160000 GCA_903632075.3 Acanthosepion pharaonis | reverse complement strand
GTACCCTTGTAGAAATTAATTGAAACAACCTTTTTTAGCTTCCTTTCTTTCACCATACGGTCAGTTCTAGATCCACTGGGGTGACAGGGTGGAATAGATTTCTATTTTTTCCTCAGATTAGGCCATTTGCAGTGGTGTGCAGTAATATGAATCTATATTCGGGGTGTATGATGAAATTTGTTTAGCCTTGAAAAATATTGCGTCATCCGTAATTGAAACAGATTTTTATCACGTCCAGACACTATTGTCTCGACTGTCGATTAGTTGTCCTACAGCGAATGTCTGTGATGGATGTTACTCCAAGGAGATGTGAAAAAATTGTAACGCTGTACGAGCACACTGGCAAGCCTTACCAGCGAGCAAATCAATGTACTATAGACTGTCTTGGAAATTCTCCCGATTTAAATCCAAACGAGAATCTGTGGTCAATCTGCAAGGAACGATTTTGTGGAATGGACGTACAAAGTACTAGCATGAGCACTGTGATCATGTTCAATTTTTAAAATACGAAAAAAGTAAATAATAACGGAATTATTCGTTTTGTATCAATTAATTTGCCCAAAGGTGTAATTGAAATATACTTTTGAGCTTTACTTACAACATTTCCTCGCTTTACGTTACGCATGTACTGCGTAATATCAAATAATTTCTAAATCTATTTTACACGTGTGCATTTATGTAAAATTTATGTGTGGAACTTTTATATTTTGCTTAATTTTATTTTTTTATTTTTTGTTACTTTGCAGAATTTTTTAAATTTGTGTGTGCATTTAGGTACAGTACTTTATTTTTTCTTAAAGTAGAAGTTTATTTCATTTAACTGGTTTGATTTATAAAACAAGCACTGATGAAGTTTATATGGAGAAATATCATTGTTTATTTGTTCCAGAAATTGTAAAATGAGATTTTGTTAAAGTAAAGGGCAAGGGGGAGCAATCGAAAAAATCATCAATCAAAAAGGGGGCCATGAATTGAAGAAGGTTGAGAACATCTACCGTAAAGAATGTGAACAAAGATGTTTACATTCAAACTAATATCCTCATCTTTGTTATTATCGTAACATTTCAGCTGTTCTGTCCTCTTGACTTCTTCAGAGCCATGAATAGAAAAAGGTTAAGAACCTCTGATCTAGAACAAGCCCGAAGAAAATAGGCCCCGTGGGCTTCATGTGGCCCGTGAGATTACCCAGTCATTGGGTCCTGTCACTGGATCTAACCAACGCCTTTATCCACTGTGCGTTAAATAAGAGTGTGAGTTCAATACCCGGTTAAGGCAGTGGGGAACTTTCAGAGGGGAATTAACAGGAGATAACTGACAGGTGACATCCATTAAACATGGCATGTGGAACTAGAACAGTCAACCCCAGTGAGCGAAATAAAGAGTTCAGTTCGACAATCCAACCACCTGAAGATGGCCGGAGCGTACAACGGCCGAAACGTTGTAATAAATATAGCGACAAAGATGAAGACAGTAATGTAAATAGTGTACATAATACCTCATCTCAGAAATATAGACAGATACTGAAAAGCTGAAACGTTGTAAGAAATATGGCGACAAAGATGAGGACAATAGTCCGAATAATGTAAATAGTGTACATAATACCTCATCTCAGAAATATAGACAGAGACTCTATTTTTTATGTTCACCAGAATAAATTCGGCGATTTATCGTGCATGAAAAATTCATTTTTTGGGTGTGAATATTTAACTAAAATTACGTTGTCTTAGTTACAAATCCAGCCTTTTTAACTCTCCGTAGAAAATAAAAGAATTTTCTCTCTCTCTCTCTCTCTCTCTCTCTCTCTCTCTCTCTCTCTCTCTCTCTCTCTCTCTCTCTTGTAATCAGTAATTTACTGTCAAAATTGACTCCTGCAGCACGCGGCTAATTTTCTGCTATCAATGTGTCCTTTCATATTTTTAATTGTGCAGGCCTGATCAAGCAGATTGTCAAGGGTGCCATTTTGGTTCATCCTTATTATCTCGAAAGAATAACGGACGATGCCCATCTCCTCACCAAGTAATATAAATTAGGTGCTACTGTCTTTCATTATATGTGCGCGTGTGTATAAAATGCACACAAATACATACACACATATTTCTTTCTTTCGCTTTCTTTCTTTCGTCTAATAGAAGCGAAACGCGTATTTTAGTTTCAATGAAAGGTTTCTCCATTTTTCATTATACACACACACACACACACACACACACACACACACACACACACACATATATATATATATATATATATATATATATATATATATAATGGGTCAGTTGGGCACCGTCTGTGAGAAAAAGATGACACAATTGAATCCGCCAGAAATTTGGAAACGGCATGCTGTACTGCTTAGCATTCTCTCCGGAAGCTCCAATACGAATAGTTCAGAGTGTTTGTGTGTCAATCTGTGTACACTGGAGAGGATTCGAAAAGAGTTGAATGAGTCTAATGGTGATCACGAAGGTACGGCAGCTCGGAAAACTCACTTTGATCGTTCTGATAAGAAAAGAACTCCCGAATTTTTTGGTGAGGGTCTCAGATTCAACGCAGAGGCCTACATCAAGTGCCTTGAGGAGGTAGTGCGACTCTGGGTCAAGAGGGTGACTGCTGGAAGACCCTATGTCTGGCAACAGGACTCTGCACCATACCAGAAAAGCAGGAGAACCCAATCATGGCTGTCAGACAATTTCTGCGACCATATCACCCCTTACATCTGACCACCCAATTCCCCAGACTTGTAACCTCCATGTATCGGGTGCTGTTAAGCGAGAGACCAACAAAACTCCTTGTAACACCAAAGTTGAACTGAAGGCATGGATTATGACAGCATTCACCAGCTTCACCGTCCAGAAGAGTTGCTGAAGATTCCAAAGTCGTCTGGAGGCCGTCATCGAAACCAATGTCGATTTTATTGAATAGATTTACTCTTTAGTATTTTAAAGATATTTTTGTGTAATTTTGGCAAACATATATGTTAAAATGCGATGGTACCGTTATTTTCATTTTTACATCATTTAGACGACAATTCATCCATCCCAACTTGTATTTAAAAAACACTGTTGTATTATATCGACCAATATTTTAATAACGCCAGCACTCTATGTGCGATATCTTATTTTCATATATATATATATATATATATATATATATACAAATGAGAGGAAGAACAAATGGATTAAAAATTCACAGTTCGTAGCATTTGATTTTAAAAAAGTGCTCATTATAAAGTAGAGCAATATATTATTATTATTATATTTTTATTATAAGAGATTATAATAAAAACATTTTGAAATCGCTAAACAAAAGCTTTCATGTTTCAATATTATGATTGTACTTCTTCAGGCGATTGCAAGTACAAGCATAGTATTGAAACATGAAAGCATTTGTGAAGCGATTTAAATGTTTTTATTATGAGAGACCATAACATATATATATATATATATATATATATATAGATAGATAGATAGATAGATAGATAGATATAGGAAGCTCCACAAAAAACGCAATACCTAAGGTTTTAAATTATTTTTTTTAAATGAGAAATCTTTCTTGAAGCTTTTATTTTAGTTTCAATTCCAAGCTAATAGATTAAATTTAATATTTCCAATAAGCAAAAATACTTTGTTGTATTTCAAAAACTAACTTGTCTGAAAGATTTTTTTTTTTGCTAAAATAGCTGATTAGCGCCCTTTTTTTAGTTATCTTTCATCGCAATGTAATTCTCTTTATTAAAAAATGTTTTATCTTTTCTGAGATATTGAAGAATATTAGCTGATTTAAATTATAATTAATCTGGTTTGAAACCACTGTTATTTACTTTAAGTTTAAAATATAACAGAAATACATTTTTTTAATCTGACAGTAGCTTTGTTGACAACCTGATGATAGTTCTACAGACTTTATCTGTAAAACATAATTTAAGGAAATTATGTGAGAGCCTTTTTTTATATCACTTTTAAATATTCAATAATCTTAAAAATTTAGGAAAATATTCTCTGTAATCTAATGTTTTATTGGATTTTAGAAATGTTCACTTTCAATTTACTATAGTTATTGCTCTCATTTTCTGACAATCTCTTGGTCGCCCATACTTACAAAAATCAGGACGTTTATACATATACAAAAAAAATTGAAAATTCTTTTAAAAAACTTGGTGCTTGACAACTTGTATCAAGCTTTTCTATTTATGATTAATAAATTTAGTTTTCACTTTATATCATCTAAAAGGTTTAAATTAATACAGAATTTTATGGTTTAAAACTTAAATTTTTCTAATTAAAATTTAAAAACAAATGAAAACAATTCTTGTAAAAATTCATTATTTATCAAAACATCTTTATTAAGACAATGGTGCTCTTAATATAACTTATTTATAAAGGTAATTAAAAGCTTTTCTAATTAAATAATGTTTTAGTTTTATTGCAATTTTTTATTTTTTGATTCAGAACAAATTTTCGGTAAATGCTGTTTCTGTTTGACAAAACAAATTGATTTAAATTCTCCAAGGAGTTCTGCTTTTGACTAATATAAATACGAATATCCTAGAATTTTAATTTCTCGAAATTTCATAAAATTAAGTAAATTGGGGGGGGAAAATATAAGTCTTGGAAAGGACGTACCTTAGTTGATCGATAACAGAAATGATTAAAAGTTACATATACTTCTAAGATTTCCCTAATACTATGTAAAAGGTGGTGCTAAGAATTTTTGAACCGACATCAAGGGTTTACTTGACAGTTACCTGATCATAACAAGTTGGGTGTGTCCCTGGAGGTTGATGCACTGTTCGTCTCTTTTCAGTGTGAATAGTAGGGGAGCATCATGGTTGCGTGTCGGGTTTTTTTTAGTTTAAGGGATGAGGCAGCAAAGGCGACTTTGGAGTCACTTCCATAGCTGCTGTCATAAATGACCTACAATCTGTTGTTAACTGAGGCAAGGAATGGATTGTTAATTTTACTGCCACCAAAACGAAACTGATCTCTACTAATCATCTGAGTGACATCTTTCTGCCTTCCATCAGCATGGCTGATGCTAACCACCAGGGCAGTGACTCGTTGCGCCTCCCTCAGGGTAAAAATTCTCGGCTGAAGTAGAAAGATTCCATTGAATCAGTTACTAGATCTGCTGTTAGAAAACTTGATTCACTGTGTCATACTAGTCAGTCTATCTTACATATTTATAAATCTACCATTCGTTCATGCGTCGAATATTGCTGTCACATATGGTCTGGTGCTCCTGTTATATACTTAAAGATTCTTGATAATATCCAAAGAAAAATGTGCAATGTTATTGGTCATTACCTGGCATCTCGGCTTTAGTCTCTTTCCCGCCGCCGTAATGTAGCCTTTTCTATACACACCTTCATGGTAATTGTTCTGATGAACTTTCCTCTATGGTATCTAGAATTTATGAATTTAAGCGCACGACTAGATTGGCGGCAAGGTCTCATCAATTTGTAGTCGAAATGGCTAGATGCAACCGTAAGTTCTATGCTAACAGTTTCTTTTATCGCACTTCTCACTTGTAGAAATTTCTTCTGGCTTCTTTCTTTCCAGCCAACTTTGATCTTCGAAAATTTAAGTGCAGTGTCAATCGTTATCTTCTGTCTTCTTAATTCTTGTTCTTTTATTGTCCTCTCTCCTTAATAGTAGTTTTTCTCGTATTCTCTAACATTCACTAACCCCCTGATTAGATTCCAGTAGACTAATTGAAAGGATTACTGGAAGCCCATGCCTTAAAGAAATACAAAAAATTGTTCTCACGAGTGCAGCCCACACCTTATGAAGGGCTTTATCTATGTAAAATACGTGTGATTTTTTTGTTTTTGTAATTGCTCAGTGGAAAATGTCACGATGCCATTTCTGACCTTAGGTCTCTGGTTGGGACCCGGAAAGAAATGAGTACACACCGGAAATCAGAGCAAATAATAATAATGATAATAATTACTATCCAGAAGAAGTACAAAGTGTGCTTGATCATCGATTTAGCAGTACCAGGGGGGGGTAAGAGGAGTCGAGAAACGAAAGGGAGAAAAGATGTGGTAATCCGTATGTTAAAGCATAAGAAAGTAGTTGCTCCTCCTTTTGTGGATGCATTGGAACAGTAACAGGAAAAATCCATGTCCCCTGGTGGTGGTTGGTGGGGGGGGGTGATGCACTGGGCATCTCTTTTCAGTGCATCATGGTTGCGTGTCGAAAGCCTTGTGTTTAAAGAGCGAGGCAGCCAAGGCGACTTTGGAGTCACATCCATAGCTGATGTCATAAATTCAATTTTTTCCTGTTTCTATGGGTGCCTTGCAACAGTGACAGTCAAAATCCAAAAATGGCTAGGTTACATTGGCACACTGATTCCAACTGAGACGTTTTCGAAAACAGAACTACTTATGACAGCCGTAATTCTGAGAAAGGTTTTGTTGATGTACAACGGTGAATCAATGACAGAGCCAAGGGTCATTTGCTATGACCCTCTCCCAACCATTAAATTACTGCATAAGATCAGCTTGAGAAAACAATACTACTACTATTACTAATATTAATACTACTACTACAACAATAACTACTACTACTACTAATAATAATAAAACAAATACAAATATGAAGACTATGAATTGATTGTGTAAGCTCCATGAGAAACCAACACTGCAAATATTTGAAACTGACTCCCCAATTGTTTGACCCCTAATTAAAATTCTTTTTACAGCAGCTGGGTCTCTGGTTCTGTGTCGGGGTCTGGACCTCTCTCTCTCTCTTTCTCTGGGTCTGTGTGTGTCTCCTTCTCTGTCTCTCTCTCTCTCTGTCTATGTCTCTCTTTGTCTGTCTGTTTGTCTGTCTCTCTCTCTCTGTATGTCTCTCTCTCTCTCTCTCTCTCTCTCTCTTTAAAGCTGAAAGATAGCGTAATTTTTTTTCCTAAAATCAGTGCAGGTTTTATGCTGTTAATACTTTTCTTACACGTCTGTTTTTTCTAAACACATTCCAGCAAACAAATAAAAAACAAAAGCTATCTTAAGTAGAGCAACATGTTTTTCATTCTTTGAAATTTCCAAATTCCGTTTTTTGTTTGAAAAGGTATTTTTGTTCAACTATCCTAACATCGTATGTCTGTCATAAGACACTGTATATCTGACAGTCATAAAACATTTCATTTCAATCAGTCAGAACCCATTATTAGATCTTTGTCATAACATATTGCATGGCTAGCAGTCCCAACAAACTATATGTTTAACAATCCTATCATATTCTTTGGCTGAAGACACACTGTACTTAGAGACCCGGGGAGAGGTCGCCCACAATCGTGGCCAGATAAGAGACAAGGTGTAACATTTATTATAACTTAGTATAATGAAATAGAATTTTGCTGTAATGTAAGTAGATATTGTCCAATTTTGGACAGTTTTTAGAAAGATGACACATTCAGCGACCCGAAACCCGACGGGACAAAGACTAGGTAAGTCGTTGCTAAAATAGTTTATCTTTCATCTAAATCATCTTGATTTTGATTACAACAATCATGTCGTTTTTACATTCTACAACCATGAAATACGCAGTATAGATTTGAAATAAATGAATTGCCCAGGCCGGCACAAAATATTAGGTTGGTGCAAAATAATGACGTAAGAATGTCGTTTTTTGACGCTAAAAAATACGTCAAAAAAACGACATTATTACGTCATTATTTTTGCACCAACCTAATACAACTCTTGGAGTTCATGTCGCTACCCATTTTGGCCAGTGAGGAGTTTTCAAAATAGGCAATCTTTTGTGTTTACCAGCACAAATTCGGTGACTAATCGTGTGCGAAGAATTCTGTTTGTGGAAATATGTCATTATTCAACTAATATTATTAGGATGGGGATTTCCACATATTATTAAAAATAATTAATTTTTTTCTTCATGTTTTTCGATGTTAAATATTCTCGATATGAGACATTTTCTTTTTTGTGTTAGTGATCCAAATGTCTTTCTTGAACTGGCAGTGAAAAGTTCTACGTGAAGGGTTATAAAGCAATTAAGATTGGTCTGAGAAATGATGGAGTAGTTATCGGCATGCGTATCTTTTAATGACCCCTGTGTGTTCTTAGATCTATTTCCATTTTCGTGTGCTTTTGTCAGCATGCGTGTATATATGTGTATATCCCCTCTCCATACATACACACTATCTCACTACGAGGAACAGTGAACACATCTGTACCCCACACACACATGCACACATATACACAAATACACATACCGTCCCATTACAAGGAATCAGTACATACACACACATACACACATACGTACATGCACATACTTCCCAAGTTACATGGAATCAGTATACATACACACATACATACACACATATATATGTACACACATACACACATACTTCCTAAGTTGTGTGAGTTTTGTGTGCATGCCTGTGAGTAGTTTTCCTGCTTTTGTCAATATATATATATATATATATATACATTCGTGCCCCACAAACATCCGCATGTGAGCGTGCGTGCATGTATGTGATCAGAAACGACTTGTACATGTAGTTATGGATAATATTATACATTAATTACTAATTATTTAAATTAATAACAATTTGTCCTCAGTTGTTGAAATTAATAGCAATCTGATGTGTTAAAATTTTGGAATAATGAAATAATAAAAATTTTAAATTCATCTCTCTGATGTATGTGGCGATCTGTAAAAAATAGTTTAGAGGAATTGTTTTGGAATCGTTAATGTTTGGAAAAGGGGAGGTACGGTGGAGTAATGGATAACGGCTCGGATTGAGGAATCGGAGAGCCGAGTTCGAATTCCAATCGAATCCATTACATATACTTAGGTGCTAATACACTTGAGAAATACACTATGGGCAAATAGCAGACCGGGTTCTATAGCCTTGGATGGCAACATACCGCGGGAAAAATCTGCCTCATCAGTCATATATCGAATTATACATGATCGCCTAAGCATGGCACATAAATGACTGGCTGAATACTTGAGTTGTGTGATGCTGAACAAAACCATATGTTGAATTGAGTAAAAGATGTAGTGAATGAAATGCGATAGATAATTTTATTCTATCGGTAACTTTTAGTAGACATAAACTTTAAGGATAGTTCCTGAAAGAGAGTGTAAATTTAAGGAACGTTCTTATGATAGTCCCTGTAAAAAAGAAGAAATGGAATTGGTTGAACTTTACTCTGTTGGTGAATCAAAGAATGAGTGAGGTGTCTTGTCTATGCCATTTTTACAGATTTATGGTTATTTTTAACTTTTATCAAAAACGACATTCTTGTCCAGGTAGTTATGGATAATATTATAAATTAATTACTAATTTTTTGAATTAATAACTATTTGTCCTCAGTTGTTGTCATTTATAGCTATCTGCTGATGTCCTAAAATTTTGGAATAATGCAATAATAAAAATTTAAATTTCATCTCTGAGAGACGTCGCGATGTGTTAAAAAAAAAAGCATTTTTAAAAATCAAAAATCTCTATGAGGGTTTTGCTAATTTCAAGCTAATAGATTGAATTTAATATCTCCAATAAGCAAAATGCTTTATTGCATTTCAAACCGAATTTAAATTGATTGGAATCTTTTTTTTTTTTCAGATTATTAGTAAACTCGATAAAATCGTTCATATTGACAAATCTGACTGCACAACATAATTCTCTTTATTAAAAAATCTTTCAAAAATAAAATATAGTTTTCTGAAAAGTTATTTTAGAAAGAGTAGTTTATTTAAAGTTTAATTAATGTATTAATGAAACAAATATGATTTTAAATAACATGAAAAAGTTTTACAGACAGATCGTGACAGCTATTAGGGAATTTGATTAAATATACTTTAATATTTAAAAAAAAAACCATTATTCCGTATTATTCTTGTTTAGGTAATAAGCATTATAACATAACACAAATATCTATATTGTGGAAAAAGGAATTTTCGACAATATACGCATTTTTTACGGATTTATGGTTATTTTTTAACTTTTATCAAAAACATTATTGTACATATAGTTATAGATAATATTATACATAAATTACTATTTTTTTAATTAATAACTATTTGTATCCAGCTGTTGACATTAATAGTTATCTGATGATGTGTTAAATTTTGGAATAATTTAATAACAAGAATTTAAATTTTATCTCTCTGATAGATGTGGCGATCTGTAAGTAAAATTTACCAATATTAACAAATGAAAAAATCTGGCATCAATCAACAATGATTTATTTTCTTCTTTTTTTTTTTTTTTTTTTTTTTTTGCTCGATGCCAACTTTTAGTGCCAAGTTCTGAAGCTCGGGCCAAAATGACGCAAAATCGGCACAAATTACTAATTACCTCCTCTTTCAATTCTCTCTTTTTCATGAACAGTTAATTCCAGAAACTCATTGCCAATTTTTGTAAAGTCCAATCTTGGCTCTGCCGCTTCAATAAAAGACACTCGGCAATGTTCCGAGAATTCTTAATCCGAAAACGAAAGATTAAATCACGCTCACCACTTCTGGAGGCTTTTCTGTTCGGGAGAATTTAATCCAGTCGAGGCGATAATTCATATACAGTATTTATACATCAGGATTTCCTGTTTATTCTTGTTTATTCTATTAATCCCATGATCTATGAATAACTTCGCCGATTGCCTCCGAGTTCCTCGATATTAGGGTTAAGAATTACCTACCATTTAATTTTTAAAAAATACTCTAACTAATGAATAGAATCATTGTTAAATTGATAGAAACAGAAAAAAGAATTTGCTGACAACAAATCACTAGCTTTTTTTTTTCTTTTTTTTTTTTTAAGCATTACGCTCCGAGCAAGGCGTGAAGCCACTAGGATGCAGGGGGTTGCAGAAGATTTGGAGCGAGAGCAGATAGGAGTGATAGAAGAAAGGAGTGAGTCAGTCGTTCACTTTTGAACCGACTGCTCGGTTGAACTCTCTTCCTGCGGACGGGAGGAACCCGAAGGCGACTACGCCGAAGGGCGGAGTCTCCATCGGGGAAGTAAACCGGCCCTGAACCCGTATATACGGATTCAATGGGCATATTTTTGGCCGAGCCCACGGGCTCGGAATGCCCACGTTAAAAAGGCCTTGTGCCACATGACACCCTCGTGGTGGTGGTGGGGAGGGTGATTCAATATCGTGATAGAAGAAGGGATGAGGAGAAGGATAGTGGGTAGATCAAGGTAACTGGAGGTGTCGATTGACATTACATTTGAATAGTTGGAGATTATAGCTCACAGGGAAACAGTAATAGGGAAGGGTGTTCCACAGGCGAGAGGTGCGAGGTATGAAGCTATTGGAGTAGATAAGACGTCTACATTTAAAAGTTTCTACAGTGTAAGGGTGGGAGCGGGATGCCAGCCTCGTAGGGCGCTTGAAGTCATGAAGTCTGGGAACCAGTGAAAGCAGCTCATCGGAGCAATTGCCATGAAAGTATTTGTAGAAAAGACAGAGAGAGGCGACGGCTAGTCTGTGAGAGAGTGACTGTAGACGAGATGCCAGATCAGGGCCAATTATATTACATATCCGCCTCTGGATCTTGTCAAGAACTCCGAGGTAAACAGAAGGTGCACCAGACCATATATGGCAGCAATACTCCATGCAAGGGCGAATGGTTGATTTGTATATTTGAAGTATCGATTCTGGGGAGAAAAATTTCCTGGCGCGGCACAGAGAGCCAACTTTCCTCACGGTGGACGCTTATTGAAAAAGTTAAATTCAGTCAAAATTGATGAGAATTAAATTAATCTATAATTACTTTCATGATTATTTCTTCTGGTGAGCTTTCTTCGAGGTTGCCTAGACTTTATGAATTTAAGCACAGTATTCGATTGGCGGTAAGGTCTCATCATTTTACAATTGAAATGGCTAGAAGTAACCGTAAGTTCTATGTTGACAGTTTCTTCTACCGCAATTCTAGGGCTAACGTTCTCGATTGAAGTAGAAAGATTCTACAGAATCAGTTGCTAGATCGGCTGTTAGAAAATTTGGTTTTATCGTGCTAGACATTTTTTCTCTCCAGAATTTATCTTACATATTTATAAATCTACAATTCGTCCATGATTTGAATATTGCTGCCACATATAACCTGATGCTCCAGGCTATATATTTAGAGATTTTTGATAAAATCCAAGGAAAAATCTGCAATGTTATTGGTCCTGACCTGGCATCTCGGCTTCAGTCACTTTCACACCGCCATTATGTAGCTTCCCTGTGCCTTTTCTGTAAATACTTTCATGGTAATTGTTCGGATAAACTTTCCTCTATGGTACCTGAGACTTTATAAATTTAAGCGCAGTACTAGATTGGCGGTAAGGTCTCATCATTTTACAGTTGAATTGGCTGGATGGAACCGTAAGTTCTATGCTAACAGTTTCTTCTATCGCACTCCTCACTTGTGGAACTCTCTAATTGCTTCTTGCTTCCCAGTTAAGTTTGATTATCAAAAATTTAAATGCAATGACAATCGTTATCTTTTGTCTTCTCAATTCCTGTTTTTCTTTCATTGTTCCCGCTTCTTCACAATATTTTTCGATTTCTTTCCCACTTGCTGACTTTATTGCCTTGCTTGGGGTGAAGTGATTAAAAGAAGTGAAGTGATTAAAATGATTGCATATAATTTCGATTACATCAGGTTAATTGTGGGTAATTGAATGACAAAATCATATGTAACGTGTTTCGACTTTTGAAAGGACTTCTGCAGAATAAATAATGTTTTTACTGAT
Source organism: Acanthosepion pharaonis (assembly GCA_903632075.3). Classification (NCBI taxonomy): domain Eukaryota; kingdom Metazoa; phylum Mollusca; class Cephalopoda; order Sepiida; family Sepiidae; genus Acanthosepion; species Acanthosepion pharaonis. Next base: position 147,298 of record CAHIKZ030000512.1, on the reverse strand, counting down.
GGAAGCAGATATCTGTATAAGTAAGTTTTTCTTCTATTTACATTGTTTGGACTGTTGTCCTCATCTTTATCGTAACATTCACGTTTCGGCCGTTGTACGCTCGGGCCTTGTTAAGAATCAGTCTTTATTTCTGAGATGAGGTATATTGACTATTTACACTATTTACATTGTTCGAACTTTTGCCTTCATCTTTATTGTCATATTCACGACGTTTCGACCGTTGTACGCTCCGACCTTCTTAAGGATCTGTCTATATTTCTGAGATGACGTATTGTAACTAGTTACATTGTTCGGACTGTTGTCCTCATCTTTACCGTCACATTCACAACGTTTCGGTCCGTTCTGATATTTGCTTGAATTTCGAACCGAACCCAGAATAGACAATCTGTATGTTGAAGATTCTGGGATCGGTTCGAAATTCAAATGAATATCACCTGAAGAAGGCCGGAGCGAACAACGGCCGAAACGTTGTGAATATGAAAGTAATGATGAGGACAAAAGTTCGAATAATCTAAAATAACGTAAAAAGTTTCTATTTATTTTTCGTTTTATGTAGTCATTTTATTTATTTTGATTCATTTTGGAGAAAAAAAAAATAATCAAGGTCACAGATATTATAATGGCCGTAAGTCTAAGGTTGCCAAACAGGTAGATCATTAAGTGAGGAGTGTCTGTATTGTCAAAAGTCCGATTACTTTTTATTTTAGCAGTTAAGATTCTGAAGCAAATTTATGCTTGTTCAGGAGCCATTTTATGCGGCCTCAAATTCCATCTGGAGTCTTTCAATAAACTACGTCATTCACTGTGTCTTATTTGATTTCCCAGGTCAGTGAATCTGGGAAAAACCAAAAAAATAAAACAACTCTCAACATTACTTCTTCATTGTCCATCGGAGAAGACATTTTTTCATCATATTAAATATCTATTCATAACTTATACTCGCTATGTAATTTTCACACGTCCGCTATTTTAAACAAACATGAGGAGAAATATTTTTAGACTGCCTAAATCTATATCCGAATCATTTAACAGTTTTTTATTAACCCACTTAAAGGCTGCTATTGTCGGCTTGTAAGATCACTGCCAAATCCTCTTCCTTTTAGAGAATTTATATTATATGCATATTGCTGTCATATGTGGTCTGGTCCTCGACAAAATCCAGAGAGGAACATGCAGTGCGATAGATCCTGATCTGGCATCTCGTCTGCAGTCGCTTTCTCACAGACGTGCCGTGGCTTCCCTCTGTCTTTTCTTCAAGTATTTTCACGGCAACTGTTCCGACGAGCTATTTTCTTTGGTTCCCAGACTCCATGAATTTAAGCGAGCTACCAGGCTGGCGTCTCAGTCCCACCCTTTCACTGTCAAAACGGTTAAATGTAACCGTCTCTTCTACTCAAACAGCTTCTTCTCTCGCACTTCCCGTCTGTGGAACTCCCTTCCTCTTACTTGCTTCCCCGATACCTATAATCTTCAAATATTCAATTGTAATGTCAATCGACATCTTCTGATACCTTGATTTTGTTTCCCGTCCTTCTCTGTATCCTTTCCTCAAGCAAGCCTCTTTATTCTTGCTCTCAATCCTCTGTAACCTTTTGCGTGCTAGTGGCACTCCCGCCTTGTTTGGTATGAATTGTATAAAATGATATTTAGAAAATATATTGAAGAATATGTCATATCAACTCGATACATCGGAGACTAATAGTGGGTAATTGAATGACAAAATTCCAAAATGATTTTACTGATGGAAACATATATATATATGAGGAGGAACGGATATATAAACAAAAGTTGATACTATATATATATATATATATATATATATATATATATATATATATATATATTATTGATTTAAACAAACACTTTTAGTGTTCACTTTTGTTTTGTTTTGTTTTTGTTTTGAACCTAGGCACATTTCGCCCAATACTTCATCAGGAACCAACGTTGGCAAAATTATAATATGAAAATTGGTGCGAGAAAATATGTAATATGAAGGAAATTTTCTCACGCCATTTTTGATATTATAATTTTGCTAAGGTTGGTCCCTGATGAATGTTGAATGGTCGAAACGTGCCTAGGCTCAAAAAAAAAAAAAAATGAACACTAAACAGTGTTTGTTTATATCAATTTATGCATTCTGTGGTATCAAATTGTTATATATATATATATATATATATATATATATAGAGATATATATATATATATATATATATATATATATATATATAAAAAAAAACAGACTACTTTTAGGTGCCAATAATGGTACCTTAAAGTGGTCTATTTTCTTTTTTAAATATTAGCTCTGGATTTACATTGAGCTCTCATGATTTCATCCTCCTTGGGATTACCCATACGGATTACCAAGTTCTTCTAACTTAAATATATATATATATATATATATATATATATATATATATATATATATATATATATATATAATGTTCTTTGCCAACTCGTGTCCAGTAAAGGCCAATACTACATATCTTTTTTGGAGAATATCTACTGTGCTGAAAGAATGTGTCTCCTAAGCCCAGCAAGGGGCCTATATACTCTGGCACAAACAGGGCACTTAAGAGGTCCAACAGCGGGTGTTATATTATCATGCAATTTAAAATGTCGCATAAAACCGCTTCTAGACCCGCTTTATAGTCAATTGCCACCCTCAGTCGGTGCGCTCTCAACTGACCTCTTAGACCCGCCACCGACAAGTACACTCTACAACATTCTCTACACGTCAGATCGAGCTGCCTCCGGGTGTCTTATATATATTATGAAATGGACTGTCAGACAATTATTTTAATATATTTATTGTTTATACGTTATTTTTATAGATACAAATATTTAAGTAAATACTCTCTTTATAATAAACAGTATTAACAACATTTACTGGCTTGAATGTGCGAGAAATTTTGATAGAAAATATGTCCTCAGACAGAAATCGAACCTGTATTCAAAACAGAACCGTTATAGAGACTCACGTGCTATACCATTTAGCTACAGAGGAAGCATCTGGTTAGCAAAGTCGAATTACTGCTTTTAAACTACAAATTTCCCATGATTTCTCTCGAACGCTCATATCTGCGGGAAGCGTATCTTAGTCGGACAAGACATATTTTCTTTGAAATTTCTCGGACATTCAGGCGGGTAGATGTCGTTAATACTGTTTATTATAAACAGAGCATTTACTTAAAAATTTGTTTGAATAAAAGTAACCGTATAAACAACATATATATATATATATATATATATATATATAAAACTAAAAAGCCAGGTAAGCCTACCTAGGTTTCACCTAAACGGATCGTCATGGTAAAAAACTGGCCAGCATTACCCTGACGATCCGTTTAGGTAAAACATAGGTAGGTATACCTAACTCTTTAGGTTTATATTAGGTTTGTTCTACTTCGTGTATTGAGCACTTTACGTAGTTACTTTTACTCGTTTTGGTTTTTTTCCTTTGGATTCCGAGCTTGAATTCTGGACGATTGTTTTCGCCTCAATTTCATGTTCTTAGTTCTTTCTTTTTTTATTTCTCATTTTTCCTTGGGTATTGGTTTATTCAACTAAAAGCCAAAATGCCTAAGATTTTTCCAATCGAGTACCGCTATATATATATATATATATATATATATATATATATATATATATATATATATGCGCGTGTAAAAGAACGCTAAATTCATGAATGTGCACGTCTTCAAAACGGATTGGAAAAGACACGGAATAAATTGAAAAAATGAAGATATCATTTAAAAAAACAAAACCTCTTGAAGAATGGATTACCATGAAACTTCGAAATCGGGAAAAACAACAAAAAAATGATATTTAAAGTTAAGTAATATATATATATATATATATATATATATATATATATATAAAGAAAAACGATGAAGTTGCAGAGAAATTTAAATTTTCCCGCGCCCAATGTGTAGCCGACCTCTTTCAGGTTTCTACTGCTTTTGAGTATTTAAAAACAAACTCGACTGGAATTTGCATTATTTTTTTTCAAGTTAGAGCATTTTAACTTGGTACCTCTAAAGATTCGCTAAAAAACGACCATATCATGATGAAAAAATGGTGCAAATTTAATAAAAACAAGGTTTTATCGTCAAAATCTTTGTTATTAATAAGACGAAAGATGTTTTGATCATTAAGTTGTATTTTTCAATTCTTTTTAGACTACTTTAAAATTCTGGTTAAAAATTTAGTTTGTTTTTATTTTTTTTACATCAACGGGTGACCATCAATGAGTCAGAACTTTTAGTGTATTTTGCGGAGAAAACACATTAATTTGGAAATTCTTGCAAAAATCAAATAATTGTCGGATTTTAATGGAACTTTTAGGACTGCTTCACATATGAATGAAATTATTTTTGACATGTGGATAAAATATTTTTTATTAAAAAACCTACAAACCACTTATTTAATTTTATGAAATTTTAAAAAATTCAATGATTCAATATAACCTTTCCACTTCATGTCAGTGGAAAATGTTTTCCCAATTAGGCGCAAAGAGTCACTCTCCTGGAGGTTAGCATCAGCCGTGATGATGGAAGGCAAAAAAAGGATTCCTAAGGCGACTAATATTATAAAAATGATTTGCTTTACACAGCCCATTTTTCATGATGCCCCACTGAAAAAAAAAAAATTACAAATATGCACACGTTTAGATTTGTATGTAAATACCTGTGCGCAAACGTATACGTATATCGACACCACGTGATCACGTAAGGCATTTATTTTTAGATACCGCGTGATCACCTGGGCATAAAATGCATGCTTGCTTAAAATTTGATGTGTTATACACGCGCCTCTATTTGTCCGAGAAAGAAAAATTATGTATCGTTGCAGATTTTTGCCCCTGTGAGTTCAATTGTGCTTTATGTGCGCCTGCGTGAATTTGTGGGTCGACGGGATCTCCCACCTCCAACAGGCACTGACGAAAGTGTCTATGTCCCCACCACCCATACACACTTACACGGCACACCACTCACCGAATCGAGTCGATTTTCTTTTACCTCGTACCATCCTCTCATTGACAGAACGTGAGTCGTTGTCTTCTTCATTAATGTCGCATTCTTTTGTTTGGGGTCTACTTGGCGTTTGCTTTATCGAAATTGAGTCAGTGACGCGAGTCTAATGAATAATCTTTTCAGCCGCCGAGGCTTCTCGCTCCTACCGAACACGTCAGTACTTCTCTAGCCCAGTTCCTTTCTGTTTTAGCGACGCCCTCTTCGCATACAAATAACCGGGAGATGTTCGCTTTACGGCTGCGAACTTCAGTCATGCAAACATCCATTGAATTTACTTTTTTTTCTTTTCACATCCTTCTTGAAATTCTAATACAAGCATATGGGTAACCTTTTTCGAACAGTGAACCGCACGAAGGACAGTTCATCATAAGGCTGGCCGCACTATTAAAAAACAAATAATCAAGGTATTTTTTCATTAAAAACACCGCCGCCATATGAGCATCTGCTTTAGAAATGGCGGAAAAGTCGATATATATATATATATATATATATATATATATATATATATATATATATATGCCGTATATTTTCGTATACCGTATATATATCATGGCCATTTTGGCCGAAACTAGTCGAGGAATCTAAATGAAATAATAATAATAAAAACAAAAGAATATTAATCTAAAACCCATTGTGTCTGAAGATTTTAATTTTTTAATGTTTTTTATTGTTCAATATATATATATATATAGAGAGAGAGAGAGAAGAGGGGGAGAGAGGGGAGAGAGAGAAGGGAGAGAGAGATACCGTATATTTCCGGGTATAAGGCGGTCTTTAGATAAGACGAGGTAAAAAAAAAAAATTTCTAAATTGAAAAACTGTAATCAAAGTATATCTAACTGCACAACATTGCGATAACCAGATACCTTTATTAAAATTTAAGCACCTGAATATTGCATTGTGTATGAAACTCCGAATTGTGCTATCGGTGTGGGATAATATCGATAATTATTAATATATGATTAATAGCTCTGTTTTATTACATCGAGCACTGTTTTATTAACACCAGCACTCAATGTACAATATCATATACATATGTGTGTGTTATATTTATAATTTGATCCTTTTAAATGTGCGCCGTTATATTTTTAATAACATATTTATACTTCTTATCCTAACTGCTATTGGAATATGGAACCGATTAACTTGGACTTCTCCACTAAAAAACATCATGGTGTCTGACAAAAGATATTAAGCTCACCCTTTTACAGAAGGTCGAAAACGTCATAAAATGAATAAGGTGGAAAGTGTTGTTCTTTAAACAAAAGAACTAGTATAACAATTTAAAAGATGTTAATCTTTTGGGATTTAAGTACCAAAATACATCACCACGAGAGGAAGAGTTTTTGAACTTCGTGAAAGAATCTATTCTCGATAACAGACAAAATTAAATTCGATAAAACTACCAACGATCTAGAACAAAAAAAAAAAAGAGTCAAAAGGATGTTTCAGCGAACAATAAATAAAAAAATAATCATCATAGCAGATAAGACGGTAAACTTTACAAATAGTTTAATTTAAGACATTTTTTATATTTATACATTCTTTTATATAGATACAAATATTTAAGTAAATGCTCTGTTTATAATAAACTGTATTAAACAACATTTACCGGCCTGAATGTCCGAGAAATTTTCACAGAAAATATTCGTCCTTTGACAGGATTCGAACCTGTATCCTATATATAATCGTCATTTAGCCTGACGTGCTCTCAACCGATTAAGCCATAGAGAATCGTTCAATTAGCAAGGTCGAATTTAATGCCTTTAAACTATAATCTTCCATGATTCTCTCACGTACATTCATATCTGCTAAATGCGTATCCAAATGTAAACAAATGACGTCACACATTATGAAATGGACAAAATCCGACAATTATTTTAAGACATTTTTATGTTTATACATTCTTTTTATCGATACAAATATTTAAGTAAACGCTCTGTTTATAATAAACAGTATTAAACAACATTTACTGAATGTCCGAGAAATTTTTATAGAAAATATGCGTCCTCCGATAGGAATCGAACCTGTATCCTATACGGAACCGTCATATAGCCTGACGTGCCTTTTCGATTGGGCCACAGAGGATTGTTCGGTTAGCAAAATCGATTTTATTGTTTTTAAACTACAGTCTTCCATGATTCTCTCACGTACATTCATATCTGCTCGATGCGTATCCAAATGTAAACAAATGACGTCACACATTATGAAAAGGACAAAGTCCGAGAAATTTTTTTTAAAACATTTTTTGTGTTTATACATTCTTTTTATCGATACAAATATTTAAGTAAATGCTCAGTATTAAATAACATTTACCAGCCTGAATGTCCGAGAAATTGTTGGAGGACGCATATTTTCTATGACAATTTCTCAGACATTCAGGCCGGTAAATGTTGTTAATACTGTTTATTATAAACATAGCATTTACTTAAATATTTGTATCTATAAAAAGAATGTATAAACACAAAAAATGTCTTAAAATAATTGTCGGACTTTGTCCATTTCATAAATAGTTTAATATTAAATATTATTTAAACATTAAAATTTATTTAGCATTAGGGTTAAATATTACAAAGATCAGCTATAGTTGTATTAGTAACATCGATAAATCTATATCCCAACATAACAATGTTATATTAAACAGATACATGTCCAATGTACACAATAAAGTTAGTCTTTTAAAAAATAGCTGCAAATGCCAAAACGGTCAAATATATGACTGATAATATTGTATACTGAGTTAAGATATATTCCAGTAACGATGTCAAATTCTATTTTGGTTCCACTGAAAATTCTTGAAAATCTCGTTTCTACCATCATCGAATGTCTCCAAGCAATATAAAATGCATAAATATCACTGTGCTCTCTAATCGTTTTTGGCAATTAAAGAATGATAGTAATACAACTATTATTACGTGGAATATTGTAACAAGTGCTAAATCTTACAATGGGAAAGGCAATAAAAGTAACTTATGAAAAATTAATCATCTTAAAACACTTAAATAACTATAGCTTATTAAACAAGAGAAACGAATTGATGGTTACATGTAGGCATAAAAACAAATATATACTGAAATACGTTGACCCAGATTATTTTTTATAATAATTATAGTTTGTTTTTTAAATGATGCAGTAATCTCCCTTTATGCTTAATATAAAAAAATATTCACAACTCTAAAATATTATATATATATATATATATATATATATATATATATATATATAATGTGTCTGTGTGTTATATTCATCATGTGATATAAATAGAAAAAATGATTAATCCTCATATATAAACACAGAAACATGTCATGTATACAAAGCGGAATCATACTCATTCCCAGACTCCCCAGGGGATGCTTCTTTGAGAATGAAGATCTTAGCCTCTTCAAGTCCAGAGACACCTGTTATCAATTCTACCTTAATATCAATTATAGCCTTATAATCCAAAATTCCTCCGTCTATAAGACAACATCTTCATTTTTATCTATTTAAACTATCTTGAGTGGCTCCTGGGCTGTGCATTAGTCGAACAGTAGCGTAAAAATAGATAGATAGATAGATAGATAGATAGATAGATAGATAGATAGAAAGAAAGTAGACCGAGATAGATAGATAGATAGATAGATAGATAGATAGATAGATAGATAGATATGAACAGATAGATAGATAGATAGATAGATAGATAGATAGATAGATAGATAGATAGATAGATATGAACAGACTAGGATAGATAGATAGATAGATAGATAGATAGATAGATAGATATGAACAGACTAGGATAGATAGATAGATAGATAGATAGATAGATAGATAGATAGATAGATAGATAGATAGATAGATAGATAAAAATTATTGGCCTGACTCGGCAGAATGACTTAGAAAAATCAAACTTTAATGCTATTTTCCCTTATCAGCCTGAAGCTACATTGCGTGTAGCTTCAAGGCACACATTGCTTGTCAGGTTTCTTTAAGTCCCCACCCGCTCCCCCTGCACTCAAAATGATGTTTAATCATTAAAATACTAATCTTGAGAAGTTGGTTGGATCAAGAATTTATCAGTAGTTCCTTATATTTACAGTTGTACACAAAAGTTCCCCTCAACCTTCATTAGTTCTTTTTTATTTTATCAGTTATTCCGAATTTGATTTTCTTCACATTTATTTATTCAATTAACCTTAGTAAAAAGAAAAAAGGTTTAATACTTAAGCTGACAAGAGAGAGAATTAATATTATTAATCATTTTATTGCCATAATTAGAAATAACATTTACTTGAGTATTTGACCTCGCAACAAACAAATAAATTTGTCAGTAAATTAGGTCAAAGCAACAGTCAAAATTGAGTTTTTTTCTCAGCCACCCGGCATATTGTAATCGTCAAAATTGTTTTAGAAGGCCTATAAAAATTAATTTTAGAAATTAAACATACTTTCATTTTTGAAATCATAACGAAAACCAATAATCAATCAGAGATCCTGAAAAAAATCAATTTCTTAAAACTAATCATTCTTATAATGTAAAAATATTGTCTGTTTTTAAAGAACATAAAAAGCATCGATAGGCCGTCGAAAACAAATCAATTTTGATTGATTCGTTTTCTACGGTTTATCGATGCCTTTATGTTCTTTAAAACCAGAAAATATTTTTATATTGTAAGAATCATTTTTGGAGATAATACTGATTTAGTCATACATGTCTTACTAATTAACCCATAGCTGGAGGGAAAAGAAGTGGATTCATATCTTTCTCAAGGGTATTTGCGTGTAAATGAATATAACGACCCCAACGGGAATTGGAACTCGGCTCTCCGAGCCATTATCCATTACACCACCCGCATATCCAAACTTACAGCAACTAGTATTCTCAAACATTCACCCATTGAGGTACTGTCCAGACTTGACGTTGCTTAACTTTGATGGTCGTGGAGGAACGGGTGTTTCGACGTGATGTGGTCGTAAACCAAGCTGATCTGGGGAAGGCTGTAAGAAAATACTCCATTCCACTGTTTTGTTGGTCAACTGCGCTCCACACATAATAATCAAGGGGGGTACGGTCTGGGGAGTTAGGTGAGCAGATGTAAGGAGTGATGTGATCATAGAAATTGTCTGACAGCCAGGTCGGTGCTCCTGCTTGTGTGGCATGGTGCAGAGTCCTGTTGCCAAACATAGGGTCTTTCAGCAGCCACCCTCTTGACCTAGGGTAGCAGTCCTTCCTCAAGGCACTTGATGTAGGCCTCTGTGTTGAGTCTGAGTCCCTGTGAATGAAGGTATAACATCGCCATCGCTAGTGATCATTCCAAACACCTTCGTAATCACAATTAGACTCATCAAACTCTTTCCGGATCCTCTGCACTGTCCTCAGATTGACACCCAAACACTCTGAAATGTTCGTATTGGAGCTTCCGGTGCGAATGCCAAGCAGTACAGCATGATGTCTCTTGCGAAGTGAAGTGCGTCATGGTGCTCTTTTTCTCACAGACGGTGCCCAGCTGACATAATATTACCGCCATAACTTATCTTCCTTGAGCCTTTTCTATAACCACTTTCATGGTTATCTTCTGTTTCCTTAATTCCTGTTCTTTTATCGTTCTCTCTACTTAATATTTTTTTCTCGTTCACTCACACTTCTAAGTGGCTTTGCTTGGGGTAAAATTATTAAAAAAAATACTCCTCTCTGGCAGTAAATACCGGACAATTTTCTAATTAAATAATATCTTAGTTTTATTGCCGCTTACTCTGTAATCCTCTACCTTGAGTGACTTCTGGGCCTGGTACAGATTAAACGTCACAGTATAAATAAAAAAAAATATAAAAATAAAAGACTGGTACTGTATGATTCTTTACAAAATTGAGTCATTTAAGGAATATCTCAACACAACTGGTGACTAACCGTCTTAATGGTGCGTCGACTTGACGTGGTAGGACGGCTTGCGCGCTTCAACGACCCCCAGAGCTATGTGGGCGGGGGCTTCGGTCCTTAACAGGTTCAACCAAGCACAACAGGTCTATGGGGTAGGAACCAGATGAAAGATACACTATTGGTCCTCCAGGTTGGGAGTTGTGCAGTAGGCACTACTCACTTAAAAAAAAATCTTGCTTGTTATAGAAACCGCAGCGATATATTACGGTCCTATGTTCCCCAAGGAATTTAAAGGCATTATATATATATATATATAATCCTGTTCTCTCCATCCCCAGCTATGGGTAAATATCAGGACAGACCTGGTTCTATAGTCTTGTTCAGAACAACTCTGAATTCAAAATCTGATCCTCTAGGTTGGGGCTTGTGCAGTAAGCTAACAACCTCTCTCACTTAAAAACTAGCTTGTTACGGAAACCACAATGATATCTTCAAACAAGAATAAATAGCCGAGGAAGATTCCTCCAAATTGTATCGTATGATGCGTGCTGGTGAAAATCCCCCGGGAAGGCAGCCTGAACGACGTGGGCCGAGCTGAAGAGGATCGCATGGAGTCGCGTCCGTTGGAGAGGTGTTGCTGTGGTCCTATGTTCCCCAAGGCATAATGATAATGAATGACTGGTGACTAAAATACCAAAGGAAATGTCCGTTAATCCCGAAATCGAGTGTAAGATGTATCGAAATATTTATGAAAGCTGAGGAATAGGTTGAACATATCTCAACAATTTGTAGAACATTGAACCAGCAAGGATTTCGTGTTGTATGAAAAGAGAAACTACTAAATTCGCTGAAAAGATTTTGCAATAGTCGAATGGAATGTTATTTGGTTTGGCGAAAGAAAAATTTAAAATATTAAGATTTTTCAGCCCTTCCTAGGATTTAGGATTTTTCAGCCCTTCCAATGATTTACGATTTTTCAGCAATACTAGGATTTAGGGATTTTCAGCAATCCAAAGATTTTGGATTTTCAGTATTCCTTGGATTTAGGGTTTTTCAGCAATCCTAGGAATTAGGATTTAGGGTTTTTCAGCACTTCCTAGGATTTAGGAATTAGGATTTTTCAGTAAATCTCGGATTTAGGATTTCTTAGCAATCCTAAGATTTAGGATTTGGGATTTTTCAGAAAACATAGGATTTTGTATTTAAGATTTTTCAGTAATCCAAGGATTTCTTATATAGGACTTTTCAGCACTTCCCTGGATTTTGGATTTAGGAATTTTAAGCAATCCTATGATTTAGGATTTACAATTTTTCTGCACTTCCTAGGATTGAGGAATTCTCAGCAATCATAGGAATTGTGATTTTTCAGCACTTCCTATCATTTAGGATTTTTCAGCACTTTATACGTTTTTGGACTTAGGACTTAAGCACTTCCTAGGAATTAGGATTTTTAAGCAATCCTAGATTAAAGATTTAGGATTTTTCAGCCCTTCCTAAAATTTAAGATTTTTCAGCAATCCTAGGATTTAAGATTAATCAACACTTCCTTGAATTTATGATTTTTCAGCAATCCTAGGATTTAGGATTTTTGAACACCTACCAGGATTTAGCATTTATGGCTTTTCAGGAATTCCTAGGATTTAGGATTTTTCAGTAATCCTAGTATTAAGGATTTAGGGTTTTTCAGAACTTTCCAGGATTTAGGATTTAGGATTTTTCAGCACTTCCTAAGATTTAAGATTTTTCAGCAATCCTAGGATTTAGGATTTATCAGCACTTCTTTGGATTTAGGATTTTTCAGTAATCCTAGGATTTAGGATTTTTGAACACTTACTATGTTTTAGGATTTTTTTAGTAATCCTAGGATTTTGGATTTAGAAGTTTTAAGCAATCCTAGATTTTAGAGGCCGTACGAGAGAATGCGACGAGGCAACTGATCGTAATCGCAAAAAAAGGAGTTCCATGAATGTTACCATCAATGTAAACGAGGCTGGATAAATCATGTGGCCTCAGAAAGAGTCTTCTTCGAAGGAGATTACATGCCGACTTTATATGTGTTATAGTTTTCATTTTATAGCACTAGTCCTGATATTTATTTATTAGACCTTGTATGTGCTTTACAAATACTTATCACGATACTTATCAATTTATACCAATTTTCATCAAATTTTCCAACTATGACCAGGCACTAAAACAACAATTTTTATAGTTACTAGCGGGTTTTAATCCACTATTAATTATAAATATTAATTATAAAAAAATAATTATAAAGCATCAGCTAAAAATCCTGTAATAATTGTACTTAACAGTTATGTCAAGTAGAGTTCGTTGCGACTGTAGGTCTTTCTACGTGTTGGACTTAAGAGGGATAAGACGAGCATTATGTTTGTTTTCTTTTTGTCTCATCTTGGCTGGGGATGAACTGACGTAGGGGGTTTCTGATTTGTCGATTGATATTTCAAGATTAGAAGTGGCAGGTATTTATATGTCCGTTGTTGTGTGCTTGGTGGAGATTTGCTTCAGGATCGCCTACTGGAATAGGTATTGTTTCGGTAGGGGCTCTAGGGTGAACAAGTATGATATTGAAAGACTCGAAAGTTGTTATGACCCCAAAATGATCATTTCGTTTTGAATGCCGTTGAGACGATCCTGAGCACTCGTTGGAGTGTATTAATAACAAAAAATACCTAACATCCCAATATGATTCATTACATTTTGATACTAACTTAATCACAAATTTTGACTATTTATGATTATTACGTCTATCAAGATAGGTTAACATTTCTGGCACGATATTTAATAGTTTTCTTTCGTTTTAGTGAATACAATCTTCAATTGCTGACTTGCGCCAGATTAAGCTGAGTTTAGTAAAAAACAAAAAAAAAAACAAATTAAGAATTATTCTTAGTAATAATCCGTCTGACCATTTCCAGTTAAAATGCTCAACTCTTTGACCCCAATCGATATTTTAGCGAGTTGGATCGTCACGAGTATTGATCTGAAATCGATAGATATTTAAATTCCCATAGCTTGTTAGGAAATTGTTTAACGTCATCCAGGGTCATAAGGTCAAGATTTGAAATATTCTGTAAGAACGTTAAACGGCGTTCAAAGCGAAATGAACGAAGAAAATCTTCAGCCTTAAAGATGTCAAACATAATCTCTAACCTCTCAAATTATCAACTGACAAAGATTTACAAATTTTCCATAAAAAAGAAACTTTTAAACCCATTCAACGTTATTTCTTTAAGGAAACAATGACTGGAAAATAAGTAGCAATTTGTCCCTCAGTTCGAAGTCTCGCTCGAAGTCTCGTTCGATATCTGCTCATCTGAGGAAAGCTTCATTTAGTTGATATTCATAAATAGCAAGGATTTGATGCTTTTTTATACTATCGAACAGTTTATAAAATTGGAGAAAACAGACGTCATTATACGTCAAATCAACTCTTGACAGACATCATATTTTGTTTTCTGATTTTTTTAAATACTGCCAAACGGGATTATTCAAGTGCCCTACTCTCACTTTTTTAAAGAATGATTTTTATTTATTTAACAATTTATTTTGTAATCAAGCGCTATTCAGAAAAGCGAATTGGTCGATTGGCCTGTGGGTGAACAGAGAACTTGAGGTTCACAACCGTTAATTTGAAAGAGTACCATTTGTTACGACAGCCATACTGCGTTAAGTTTGGTCGATGGGGGTCAACTAACTTCTCTTTTCGCCTGAAGCAACATCTCTATCTTTTATGGCCCTGTTTCTCTCTGTGTCGTTATAACCTTTCGACACCATTTTATACATTTTCACTTTCTGTTCAGATCTATCCTCCATCATATTTGGCTTCTCTCTTCTTTCATTTCATTTCTTTTCTCTCTTCTTTCTTTTAGTCTCCTTTTCTCTCTTTTCACTTGATCTTTCATTTCACCTACTTGGTTTCACTTCTCTTGCTTCATCTTTTTTTCTCTCTCCTTCCTTTTAATCTCCTGTCTCTCTTTTCACCTCAACCAGTATTACACATATATATATATATATATATATATATATATATATATATATATATATATATATATATATGCCAAAAAATAATAATTTGAAAAAGAACAGCATAATTTTAAAAAGTGCTCAATACAATGTTCAAAAAAGAAAATGTAGTACAATTTAAAATATAAAAATTGTAAAAAAGCGACCTTTATGTTACTATGGTTTCTAGCAGAATATTAACATCAGGCAATAAATTTAACTGTCCAGTGATACCATTCTGGTAGAAATCGTGGTAGAGTGTAAGTGGATGTTTCGAATTTCTCATATCTTAACCTATATATATATATATATATATATATATATATATATATATAAATTGGATCCTTACAATATAAAATATTAAATCTGATCCACAAAAAGACCTCAATGTAGTTATTATTACAAAGCAATATATTCAATAAACAAAATCCAAAATCACTTCATATGGGGAATAGCCTATTTCGGCAGGCGAAGATATCGGTTGTTTGTCTTATCAACCCCGGTGTGGACCGAGTTCTTGTCCGAAATAGTAATTTAACTGTGAAAGCCTTTTTCACACTGAAACATTGACATGGATACAATCTGTATTACTTTTTCAACTGTTTTTCTTCTGACATTAATATATATATATATATATATATATATATATATATATATATATATATATATATATATATATATATATATATATATATATATATATATATATATATATAACTTTTATATTTATTGCAAGTAATAATACTCTAGCCTAGTCTGGCACAGACCACAGTTGCGTAATCCCCAATTAGGTTTGTCTTCACAACAATGACTTCCTACAAGTTCTTCAGCAAGTGTCCACATTTTATTTATTTCATATCAATTTACTCATCATGTCTGGCTCAAGACTCAAATAGTGGGTTAGACTGCATCTCATGATAATAACAATGGACATTATGTAATGAAAAATTCGCGATTTATTGACCGAACAGCCATTGCTACTTTTGGATAGAATTTATAAAATCTTTCTACTAAAAGATTTTTCAAGAAAATAGATTTCTCAAATCCACTAACTCATATATCTCTTTCCAGTATTGTTGGGGGTTCCCTACCTAACTATTTTTTATTTATTTATTTATTTATTTTTGAGGTAGTGTGGAATGTCAGTATTTTGATTATATCATCATTCTATCTTCAAATTACATGTGCCATCCATTTTAGTTTTTGCTGCTGTTGGTAGTCCTCAAGTGATGTGATTTCTGTTATTTAGTATAGTTCTTTGTTTGTGATTGTGTAGCGTCAATCCACAAGGTTCGTACAAGTATGCTCCTCATTAAGAGGTACAGCCTTCGTGCGTTCGAAGCCATTTTTAATGATTGATCTTAGAAAGCAGTTGTATACAGCGGACAGTTAAGATATTTCTGAACTAGTTTGACGCCATGTATGGCATCCAAATGGAAGCTTCGATCTGATGAGGCTATTTAAGAACATGATTCGTGTTTTCAGCTTAATCTTTTTGTTTACTAGTAAGAATAACTCACTATCCTTTACTGTATGGCTGGCGATTCAATATGAATTAATATTAAATTGGAAGAATGTCATAATAATGTAGCACTCAGTGAAAACCGAATTCTTTGTGTTAGAAATGATTTGCCTGGCTAATTTGCTAGTTTCTTCTTTTCAGATATTACACACTGGTAGCGGAAGTGTTTGTGTGTGAAATAGGAGGGTGCGCAGGAAAACATTAAGGAAAGGAATGATGTAAAATCAGGGGAAAATGAATAACCCTAACCCAAAATAAAGATAAAAATATGAGAGAAAAGAAAACGAATTTATCAGGAAGATTTGATGATGGTTAACAGAAAGAAGACAAGAATGAAGAAATAATTACAGTGTTTAAAAATCCTGCCAAATCAACAACGGGTGAGGAAAATTCACCGGAATTGATCATTTGTGAAATAAGAATGCAACCAATGTCAGAAAAAGCAAATGGCGTACGTTTCTGACGAGATATTCATTCATTCTGTTTTGCGGGGTTATCTGCCCTTGAACTCCATCAATGCATCCATTTTGAACGCGTCATACGTGTTTCTAAAAAAAAAAAAGGTGGCAACAAACAACTTATTAATCGTTGAGGCCAAGGGGTGTTGTTAATTCGGGAATTGCAGAAACGGGGTATCAACTTCAATTAAATTCTTTTCTTAAAGCTTCGAACAAAGTTCATCAGGAACTTTATTCAACTTTGATATTTTCTTTCTTTAAACAAAAATCATAATTTGTTTTAATCGTTAAGCTAATCTCACAACGCAGGTTCGATCCTCACTGAATGTTCAATAACTATGTACGAGATTAAATTATTTTTAATAAATAATAATTACGACTGTATTAAATTCGATTTCATTGAGAACTCCACATTTGTTTGCCTTATGCCAGACTAAAGTAAACCTGGCAAATGGCAGCACACCATGGAGCACTGGTAACTTAGTGTTTCGTTTCGAATTGGGTAACCAACACTTGAGGGTTCATAAATCCCAATTTTTCTGCTTTAAATCCTCATTGGGTACCACTTAACCTTTATAAAGATTGCTGTGGAATGGTGGTTAGTAATCTAATATTGAGTTGCATTCCTCGCTCTTTAAGGTTTCCTTATAACACATGAAGCCAAAGACGAGCAAATCGATTGAGTCCCATACAACGACGGTCTTATATAATAAGATATCATAATGACTGGGTTCCAGCTCTCAATCTTGTTCATTCAAAAAATCTTTTACTTTCTGTAAAAGTTGGTTTAAATCATAAGTATTTCAAAAATTTCTTTTTCTTTCTTTCATTCTTTCTTTTCGGATTCTCTTTTTTTTTTCTTCCCTTTTCTTTTTCCTTTTTTTTCTTTCTTTTTCATTTTTCCTCGTTTTTCTTCCTTTTTTTACAAATTTTCTTTTTTTCTTTTCCTTTTCACTATCTTTTTAAAATTTTCTTTAATATTTAGTTATTATCTTTCATATTTTTTTATTATTATTTATTATCTTTTTATAATTTTCCTTTTTCTTTTGGCTTAGATACGAATTCTTCTCTTTATACAGTGTAACCCGGATATAAGAGAGTTATCGGGACCGGAGAAGAAGTCTCTTATATCCGGGTTTGGTCTATTTTATATACATTAACACAGGCTCTAATTTGGGACCAGAGAAAATCACTCTTATATCCGGGACTCTCTTATATCCGGGTTTCTCTTATATCCGGGTCTCTTATATCCGGGTTACACTGTACGTTTATTTTAATTTTTCTGTTTTCATTTTAGGTTTCATTTTTCTTTTTTTCCCTTTATTTTTTTTTTTATATGTTTATTTATTTATTTTAAATTTTTCATTTTTTCCCTGTCAGACGAAATGTAAAAAAAGTGCATTACACTAAAATCTGTCAGGTAGTTGTCTATATCTCAGTAAGTTCGATCCCATCCTCCGGTAGCATTTGTCAACCTCCTACTCATTACGGGATTTGCCCTGAGAGAGAGACATTCTCCTCCCACTTCGGATCAGCAAGTCTCTTCTAATCGCCACTATTCTTTTCTCAACCCCATTGCTGTTATTTTTCATTCTTTTCTAAAGGGAGAGGATTTTGTGAGTCGCTGGCGTTTCTCTGGCCATCTTGTTCCGTCACACTATCACGAAGAGGTCATTACCTCTTCGTGGTTGTGTGATGACTCGTCGGACACAATGGCCAACATCTGGACAGCGGTGGATTCATCTCCAATTCTCAAGCACTTTTAACGGACCGCCATTTCGTTGTGTTATTTTTTTTTTTCTTTATTTTTTTAGTTGTTGTTTTTTTTGGGGGGGGGATAGGGGGTGCCCAAATGTGTCATGCATTTTTCATGAGCCTAAAGCAGACCAAAATCCAAAGCGAATTAAACTGAGTAAAGAACATAATCTAAATCAGTTGATCAAATAAATCCGAGCAAATAAATCAACAGAAATACCCATTGATTCTTTCAGTCGAGTTTCCTCATCTTTGTTGGTTTAGTCACTCTACACCCTGGCTTTCTTTATGAGATAAAATGTTTATGACCTTGGCCGGTGCAAGGGTCTCGTGCTCGCCTGGAATCTATGATAAGCCCCCATTCTACTACATCTTAATTTCCATAAGGTCAGTCAGTCAGTCAGTCAGTTATGTGCCATGCGTGATACACACTTAGGCGATCATGTATCTTTTGATACATGACTGACTGAGATTTTTTTTCCGCGGTAAGTTGCCATTTCTATTTGCAGTAGACCAGTTGCCATCCAAGGCTATATAACCACGACTGTCCTGCTATTTACCCATAGCTGCGAGGGGAGTAGGAGAGGATTCATACCTTTCCCAAGTATTGAGTGTAACAGAAGAATTGTCCAAATCGTGCAGCACTAAAATTGTCCAATTGTTAGATTAAGCTCTAAACCGTTGTATCTTAGAAATGATTAAAGATATCTTACTGGAATTCTCCAAGGTTTTTATAACATTATTGGGCACTACTTTGAGCAATGAGAATGTATAATTACTCTCCAAGCTTAACAGAAGAATCGTGATGAAATCGATCATAAACGAAAATGACATGTTCATCATTAATTAATCATAGCTAAGGATCGGAAGGTCATGAAGGATTGAAATAAAGTTCATATATATATATATATATATATATATATATATATATATATATATATATATTATTCCATGATCATTTTCCAACTTATTCAAGATGATCTTCGCCCCCTCTAACCTTCGAATTTTCTGTCTTGGGTAACAAGTTACCTCACAGGTTTCACGTACAATTTCATTTTAAAGTCTTTTTTCACTGCTGTTTGGAATGTCATAGATTAAACTCTTCCCTCACGCGCCAAACGTCTTATGGATTGAGTTGGATCTTTTCTAATTGATTTCTTTAGTTCTAAGTTAAAATGAGGATCCCTCTTGCTATTGTGACCTCCTGATCCAGTTTTCCTCTCTACTGTTTCCTCTTTTTTAAATATATTCACCGTTTTTTAATGGTTCTTGAATGGACTTTGAAGATGGAAGCCAGTGTATAAATGTTGGTACTATTACTGAAGGCCTGAATGATCTTTTTCCTCTCATCATTGTTCAGTTGGGAAGGCAGTGGGTCTGACACAAAATGATTTAACCTGTTCTCTTTCTAGCTGAATGTTTCAAAGGGTTTTTCAGTGATTCTTATGACAAATGGAATAAAGATGGCTAAACGCCTTATCTGAAAACGTGGCAAAAAGAAACACAATTAATTTAGTGGGTTTTTAGATATTAAACATTTTGTGGAATGGATAATTATGCTGTTACATGATTTAGGCAATTTTTCTGTTACCCCCGGTAAAATACACACTTTATTGTAACAGTTATGTACAATAATGGATCAGTAGCTGAACAATTCAACTAGAAAAATAAAAAATAAATATAATGTATCTAAATACAAATTACAGACCTGTCATGATAGATCATTCCACGTTAAATAAACCAACAATATTTTGCTGCATTTTTTAACAACTACTCGACATTTTTCTTGTTAAAAAGTTTAATAATTTTAACATTATAGATAAAAAAAGTGAATTTTATATAGTGCTTTTAGAGATTTAAGATGAGCAAATTCATGAATTTGAACGAAATACAACAAATACCCCAGAATCAGATCAAAATCTGCAATATTTTTTTCATCCTTTAATAGTCAGCTGTGCTTAATTTAATTTGTAACATATATATATATATATATATATATATATATATATATATATATATATATATATATATATATATATATGTAGGTAAAAAAAAGCAAATGTTAAGATAGTGAGAGTTACAAAGCACTGCTCGAGGCCCCTAATCAGGTTTCCCTTCCACCGTCGGTGAAGGGGGGGTCGAAGTTAGTATGCACTGGCACTGGTTGTGGCTATTCATTCTCTCAAAACATTTTTTTTCACATTTCGGTCATTCTCAGCGACTAAAATATTGGGATAAAAACAACAAAGATAATGAAAATAATCTCAAATAATTAAAATATATTATCAACAATACATGTTCTCAAAAATTCAAGCTAAACAGTAACTTGACTGAAAGCCGAACTTTTTCTTTAAAACTCTTCAAATTAAATTGACTTCGATTCCGTGCAATATCCACGCGATGAGCTTCAACTTTATTCTTTCTTTCTTTCTTTTTCCGTACCCTATATTCTTCGACAATCATTATCATGTCTACAGTACTAAAAAGAAAAATATTCTTAATTCTACACATTATTCGGAGTCATTTCTTCATTGTTATTAATTATATCCCAAAGTTTTGGCCGATACAGTTTTCGACCTTTTTTCATTTTTTTTTTTTGATATTTTTTTTTTTTAAGAATCGCTAAATATTTTATTCTTTTTCTTTCCTCTTTCTTTAGAAAAAGAAACAAATGTACAAAGCGACATTCAAATACTACAATAGATAAACAAAAAACATATCCGTAGAAATGTAATAAAAGTTAATGATATTAGTATGCAGGTGTGTCTCTAAGTCCGCACTGTCAACCAAGAGATCTAAATGATAGTTGATGAGGGCTTATATAAATATCGGCTAATGCATATATAACATTAGAACTCAATAGAAATCGGGGTATATTCTTGTAGTGAACCGGGAACTGACAAACGCAACTATACTAATAAAACTAGTTGTTGTTTCTCAACTGCAATATTTTGTAACTTATTTAGTTTAAATGTAAGATCTGATTTACTTCATCATATTTCTATCGATGGAACAAACGCAAAACAAATAAAACAATTGACCATCTCAACAAATCTAGATATCTGTCTATATTTCTGAGATGAGGTATTATGTACACTATTTACATTATTCGAACTATTGTCCTCATCTTTGTCCCCATATTTATTACAACGTTTCGGCCCTTCAGTATCTGTCTATATTTCTGAGATGAGATATTATGTACACTATTTACATTATTCCGACTATTGTCGTCATCTTTGTCGCCATATTTATTACAACGTTCCGGCCTTTCAGTATCTGTCTATATTTCCGAGATGAGGTATTATGTACACTATTTACATTATTCGAACTATTGTCTTCATCTTTGTCGCCATATTTATTACAATATTTTGGCCTTTCAGTATCTGTCTATATTTCTGAGATGAGGTATTATGTACACTATTTATATTATATTGGGCTATTGTCCTCATCTTTGTCGCCATATTTATTACAACGTTTCGGTCGTTGTACGCACCGGCCTTCTTCACATGGAACTGAACCCTTTATTTCGCTCACTGGGGTAGACTGTTCTAGTTCCACGCGCCATGTTTAATGGATATAAGTTATCTGTTCCCCTCTCCAAGTTCTGCTTTTCTCTGGCACTCCTTATTACTGGTTCCCATATTGTATTCATTTCTATGCTTGGTTGGCTCAGGAGATTTTTGTGGTCTAGCGTATGTGCTAATTCTTTAAGTTTACGAATTTTCTAATGGTGTTCTTTGTCTATGATCTCAACCTGATCCGACAGATCTAGACATGTTTCCCGCCAATAATCTTTTTTTCCAGGACTTTCTTTGTCATATTTTATTTCTCTCTTGTTTCGTTTTGTTTTATTGTTAGTGTTTTTTTCTTTTCTTTTTCGCTTATCTTCTTCTATCTACTGTGTCCTTTCAAGAGCTGGGCGATCATGACTCTCCATAACGTCCTATCTTTTGTAGCTATTTACCTTTTATAATATCTCTGTCACTCCTTGTTCTGTTCTTCTTTTACAAAAACTAGGTGACTTACTTTCTGTTTCCCTCAGCCTCTCATGCCTTCAATATGTTCTGTGAGTGTCAAATTTTCCTAGCCTTCTTTCCTCATCATGTCTCCTGCAAATTTCAAGTGTCGCTTTCTGATTCTATCCATAAGCAACATTTTTATTTCCGTTTTTCTTTAAACTCCCGCATTGCTTACATGCTCCATCCATGCTATTCTCAGTATCCTTCTGTAGAACCATACTTCCTTTGCTTCAAATCTCTTCTACATCTCTGAAGAGATTGTCCAGCACTCACTGTCATATAGGAGAACCATTATTACAAAAAACTTCAGTATTCTTTTCTTTGTTTCTAACGTAATTTTCCTGTTTCTTAATATTTTGCTTAGCTTTTGAAAGGCTTCTTTTTCTATTCCACTGCGACTTCGGATTTCGGTGTCACATTTTTTGTCCTCTGTTAAAACCCTCCCTAGATATTTAAGCTTTCATCTCCAAATCATAGTCTGCGTTGTTTCTCTTGCTGACAACTATACGTTCTGTCGTTTTATAATCGATAACACTTCGTTATTACACGTGAGAGCATTGCATGTGTATACGCGTCCATTCTTGACGAAGGCGAATTTCAATAGCGAAAGCTGCATTCCAAAACTTAAACAAAGTATTAAGAAACAGGAAAATTTCATTAGAAACATAGAAAAAGTGCTGAAAGGCTATGTCAAGTCAATCTTTCTATAATGGACCGTCTCCTCACAAATGAAGAAGAGAAATAAGGCCATAGAAATATGATTCTACAGAAGGCTGCTGAGCATACCACGAACGGAACGTCAGAGTAACGAGGAAAATGGAAACAAAAAGGATATTGTAACGACATTTTCCTGTTTCTTAATACTTTGCTTAGCTTTTGAAAGGCATCTTTCGCTGTCCCAATGTGTCTTCGGATTTCGGTGTCACATTTTTCGTCTTCTGTCAAAAAACTTCCTAGGTATTTAAATTTGTATACTTGCTTGATTTTGACGTCTGAAATTCGTAGATCCCATCTTGGGCTGCTGTTTATTTTCCTAACAACTATGCATTCTGTCTTCTAACAATTGATGGTTAGTCCTTTCTTCCCTCTTTCCTTTACTTCGTTCATTTTCACATTTTCATTTGTCTTTCACTTTTCTTTTTTTCTTCTTCGTCTTCATTATACTTTTCATCCTCTTTTTTTTTTGCAGAGATCGCCAATCAAACTCGATAATACTTTCCTTGACAAACCGAATGACATTTAAACGTAAACGTGATAAAGAAGAATTATGGATCCCTACACTTTGCATTCAATACTTGTGTTAAACCATATAGTATAAAAGCTTTTTTTATTCAAATTAAGAAACATACAGGGACAGTAAACACCTTTCAATTATTTGTTTTTTTGTTTTTGTTTTTTTTTTGTTTTGTTTTTTTTGTTCTTTGTTTTTCATCCTGTGACCCTTAGGATCGTAGGGGCATCATGTGTACAGAAGTAGTGATTTTTGGAGCTTCAATATCTTCCAGTTTAGAATTCAGAGTTATACTTTCTCCTAGACCGGTTTTCACCCAAGGTTATAAAACCGAGTCTGTACTACTATTTGTCCATAGCTGGGGGGGTTGAAGAGGACTGATACCTTCCCCAAGAGTATTGGCACGTAAGTGAATGTAATGGAGTCGACTGGAATTCGAACTCGGCTCTCCGATTCCTACGTACAATAAAACCACCATGTATTCTTCTACGCCACTTCTACGTGGTGTAATGGTTAGCAAGCTTGTCTCGCTAGAACAATTACAACTGAATGGTGAGTTCGATCCTCACTGGGTGCACCATACTTTTGGCCTTGTGCCACATCTAAGCTACTCTTAGAAAATCACTCGGCACTTCTACGTGGTGTAATGGTTAGCAAGCTTGTCTCTCTAGAACAATTACGACTGAATAGTGAGTTCGATCTTCACTGGTTCTCTAAACTTTCGGCCTTGTACCACATCTAAGCTACTTCTAGAAAATCACTCGGCACTTCTACGTGCTGCAATGGTTAACAAGCTTGTCTCGCTAGAACAATAACGACTGAATAGTGAGTTCGATCCTCAATGATTTAATTTTTTTCCTTCGTTAATCTGTTGTGTTCTTAATGCAGGAATTAGAATAGATAGAAGAAAAGTAATCTGTGATTTCTGAGTGAGGATAGTTTAAGAAGTTATCTGCCGAAACGATTTTTTCTTCGAAACAATGTATGTATTAAAGCAAATATTTAATCTCGAGATTCCAGAGAGCAGTCATTAGGATCTTGTTCACCACAGTCATTCCATCGACGTTTTACGGAGAGACTTGAGGATGATTCCGACTAAAAAAAAAAAGTCCCTACACAACAAATTAACTCCACTCCATCCAGACCCCACCTCCAAGCAAAGCGTAGGCACTGATCAATCATCCCTGCCTCAAATTACCTTATCTGACCTATGAAACTTTTAATTTCTTTTAGAACAAAAAGCAAAGAAAGAAACAAGAGCCATTTTTGGCGGGGGTAACGCTGTCTTTGGCGAGTATCATTTTTTGACTTGACATTCGACAAGGATGTAAGGGTTAGTGACACTCGTTTCAAAACCATTCATCATTTCGTCAGAATGAATTAATCTTTTCAAAACAGAAAGTCAATTTAAACGCAAACGTGGCCAAGAAGAATTACGCCACCCCCACCCTTTGCATTCAATACTTGTGTTAAACCATATAGCATAAAAGCTTTTTTTTAATTTAAATTAAAAAACAAACAGGGACAGTAAACACCCTTCTTTTATTTGAGTATTTTTTTATCCTGTGACCCGGTCGTAGGGGCACCACTTATACTGCAGCCACGGTAGAAATGGTGTTTCTTGGGCAATATAACCTGACGGAGCCCAATCCTCACCAGGCCAGTTTTGAATTCCGAGTTTTTCCTTCTCCTAGACAGTTGGCATCCAAAGTTATAGAACCCAATCTGTCCTGCTATTTACCCATAGCTGGAGGAAGAAGAAGAGGATTCATTCTTTTCCCAAAGGTATTAGCACGTAAGTGAATGTATATGGATACGACTGGAATTCGAACTCGGCTCTCTGATTCCTACGTACAAATAAAACCACCATGTATTTTTCATCTGCGGCACTTCGTCGTGGTGTAATGGTTAGCAAGTTTGTCTCTCTAGAACAAATACGACTGAATGGTGAGTTCGATCCTCACTGGGTGCTCTAAACTTTCGGTCGTGTGCCACATCTAAACCACACTTAGAAAATCACTGGGAATTTTTACGTGGTGTAATGGTTAACGAGCTTGTCTCTCTAGAACAATTACGACTGAATAGTGAGTTCGATCCTCACTGGGTGCCCCATACTTTCGGCCTTGTGCCACATCTAAGCTACGCTTAGGAAATCACTCGGCACTTCTACGTGCTGTAATGGTTAACAAGCTTGTCTCTGTAGAATAATTACGACTGTATAGTGAGTTCGATCTTCAATGATTTAATTTTTTTTCCTTCGGTAATCTGTTGTGCGGGAATTAGTATAGAAAGAAGAAAAGTAGTCTGTGATTTCTGAGTGAGGAAGGTTCAAGAAGTTATCTGCCGGAATTACTTTTTCTTCGAAAAAAATGTATGTACAGTGTAACCCGTATATAAGAGAGTTGTCGGGACCGGAGAAGAAGTCTCTTATATCCGGGTTTCTCTTATATCCGGGTTTGGTCTATTTTATATACATTAACACAGGCTCTAATTTGGGACCAGAGAAAATCTCTCTTATATCCGGGTTTCTCTTATATCCGGGTCTCTTATATCCGGGTTATACTGTATTAAAGCAAATATTTAATCTCGAGATTCCAGAGAGCAGTCATTAGAATCTTGCTCGCCACAGTCATTCCTTCGACTATATATATATAGTTTATTCGAAAATTATAACATAAATATGTTATAAAATCACTACCAAAATAGCCATTTTGTTTCAACACTTCAGGTGTTTTATCAAATGATGGTGTTGAATGTAGAATAAAGAGTTTTAAAAGGTTCAAATCAATCAAACATGTATGTGTATATGTGTATGTGTGTATGTTTGCGTGTATGTATGTACATATGAATATATTCGTACTTGTAGTTATATGTCTGTGTATATATATGTGTATTGATGGGTTTTATATATGTGCTTGTTTATATATTTATGCATATGTAGGGTGTGTAAGCGTATGTACGCGTGTACTTGTGCGTGTATATATATATGTGTGTGTGTATCTTTGTATATATACATATATATATGTGTGTGTGTGTGTGTGTGTGTGTGTGTGTGTGTGTGTGTGTGTGTGTGTTTATATATATCTTAGTGTTTTGGAATGTATTATCTCTGCTAACTATAATCTACTTTTGTTTGACACTGGTTTTAAAATTGCTTGTGGACTTAATCAACAGTTTTGTTTTGTTACATTTTAATCTTGTATGGACTTTATAGTCCTTTATTATCATTTGGATAATATTGTTAGTATATGTGTAGGTTTATACATATATATATATATATATATATATATATATATATATATATATATTTATTTGTGTATATGTATGTGTGTATTTATATTTATTTCTGTGTGTGTGTATATATATGCATATGCGTATATGTGTATGTATATGTATGTATATATATGTGTGTATATATATGTGTGTATGTGTATGTATGTGTGCGTAGGTATATTTATGTATGTTTCTATTTGTAGCGATGAATATGTGTACACATAAGTATGTATATATTTTTTACATATTGTTATATATTTGTGCTCGTGTATGTGTACTCAAGCGTATATAAGTATATATGAGATATTTATATATAATATATATATTATATTATATTATATTATATTATATTATATTATATTATATATATATATATATATATATATATATATATATATATATATATATATATACGTGCTTATGAGTATTCTTTTTTATATATTAGATAGTTCTATTTTCTTTTTAAGTGTTACTTTTTGGCTGGATATTTGAATTTTTTGTGTGTGTATGCGTATATATTTATTTTTCTATCCATTTCTATATATTTTAGTATCTTTTTTTCTTTATGTCGTTCATTGACGAATACTTGTTTTTCTATTCCATCCATATTAAATTTTATCTATTTAACCATTTTTATCTATATATCTTTGCCCATGTAAGTTATATTTTAATAGTATGTTTGAATTCGTTTACTAACACTTTCAAATTTGAACATTTGTTGGTGTGCATATGCGTGTCTCTTTATTAATGTATGTGTGTATTTATCGTCTTTCATTGTATGTATATATTTGTTTATTTTTTTTAAGGGTCGTGGACATTTGTTTCCTGTTTTGTTTGTGTTTTTGCGTGTTTATATATCTAAATATGTCTAAGTGTTTGTGTATTATAATCTGATTGTGTATGTATTGCCTTTTGCAAGATTTCACCCTCCCCTGCCCATATCACCACTTAAAATAGTTGTAATGACGCTCAGAGCAACATTAGATTAACGTTTATTCTAAAATTTTTGGTCTTTCAATTAAAACAAAATAAATAACAAAATATATGTATTTTTCCTCAGTTTCTTCTTTAAATAATTGTATAATATTTTAAACTTAATACAGATTAAATTTAAAATTGGTAATTTTGAATTTTATATTAAAATTTAATATTAATTAGAATAAATTCTACTTTAGTCTAACCCTAACATTAAAGCATTAGTTCGTTGTCAAGTTTTTCAAATTCTCATATACTTGTATTTTGATTGGTCATCCCAGCTTATGTAAAAGCGTTTCCCCTATCGAGTGGGGTTTGATTGATTTGGACCTTTTCAAACTCTTTATTCTACATTCAACACCATCACTTGATAAAACACCAGAAGTGTTGAAACAAAATGGCTATTTTTGTAGTGATTTTATAACATATTTATGTTATAATTTTCGATTAAACTATATTTGCTCTACTCTGTATTGAGCACTCTTTTAAGAATAGTATTTGTTGGTTATTGTCATTTATTCCGTATACATCAATCGTATACTCGTATATATATATATATATATATATATATATATATATATATATATATATATATATATATATATATTGATGTTCGCCTTTATCTTCCTCGTCCTGTTCTTAATCTTTTTCTTTCGAGATGTGTTTCCAATTCGAGTCACTGTTAAAGCATAAAACATTCAGTCTGAAAATATTAGAAAAAAAATGAGCGTTTTACCGTCTAAAAATATCAAAGGAACGGATTAATAACTGTGTCATGTGTCCTCAAGGACACATGACACAGTGGATAAAGGCGTTCGTTAGATCCAGTGACAGAGGAGAATTAACAGGAGATAACTGACATCCATTAGACATGGCACGTGGAACTAGAACAGTCTACCCCAGTGAGCGAAATAAAGGGTTCAGTTTGACATTCCAACGACCTAAAGAAAGCTGGCGCGTACAACGATCGTAACGTTGTAATAAATATGGCGCCAAAGATCAGAACAATAGTCCGAATAATGTAAATAGTATACATAATACCTCATCTTAGAAATATAGACAGTGTTCAATTCGACATTCCAACCACCTGAAGAAGGCCGGAGCGTACAACGGCCGAAACTTTGTGATAAACACGGCGACAAAGATGAGGACAATAGTCTGAATAATGTAAATAGTATACATAATACCTCATCTCAGAAATATAGACAGTGTTCAGTTCGACATTCCAACCACCTGAAGAAGGCCGGAGCGTACAACGGCCGAAACTTTGTGATAAACACGGCGACAAAGATCAGGACAATAGTCCGAATAATGTAAATAGTATACATAATACCTCATCTTAGAAATATAGACAGTGTTCAGTTCGACATTCCAACCACCTGAAGAAGGCTGGAGCGTACAACGGCCGAAACTTTGATAAACACGGCGACAAAGATGAGGACAATAGTCTGAATAATGTAAATAGTATACATAATACCTCATCTCAGAAATATAGACAGTGTTCAGTTCGACATTCCAACCACCTGAAGAAGGCCGGAGCGTACAACGGCCGAAACTTTGTGATAAACATGGCGACAAAGACGAGGACAATAGTCCGAATAATGTAAATAGTGTAAAAAGAGTCATATTTTGAGACAAAAATAATCAAGAAAAAATGTTAAAATAAACAAAATTAGAGACGGCAATACACTGAGTGGTTTCTTCTAAATTCACCTTTTACTTTTATCATTTCACCCCATGCAAGGCAATAAAGCCACTAAGATCATCTCAGAAATATAGACAGACACTGAACGGATTAATTAACCGGTTTATTCATTTCTATTTTAGTTGTGAATTCCAGTTCTCCGCTTTGTTGAATTTTTATATTTTCTAAACTTTTATAGCATCTGGGCTATTAAAACTTTCTAAGAATTGCGTTCATTTTCGACGCCACTGGTACACTATTTCTTCTAATTACAATGAGCAACAGACTGAAAAGATTTACTTCCAGAACTGCTTTCTCCCTGATGTGCGCAACTATAGAAAACATTCCCTTAAATGAAGGGTATATTTCTTAATGAACTTCATATTCCTGACCCGTTGTAGGGTATAAACTCGTGGTAACATATCCTACCCTTTATGCATTTAACCACTATGAGATAGTCTTGACTCTCGACCTGACACACATAGATAACAGTGGAAATGTCTCCGTGAGTTAAGATTGTAGAGTAATTGCTACTCGCTTGACACTAGTAATTGGTGGTGTCTTGACAACATTTCGCCCGCTCGTTATTCACCGATCTATGACTGAGTCGTTAGCGATGATGAGATGAATAAGCGGATTTAGAACGACATAAGCGAAGGTTAATAACTAATTTTTTTATGTGTGAAGCCAATTT
Source organism: Acanthosepion pharaonis (assembly GCA_903632075.3). Lineage (NCBI taxonomy): Eukaryota > Metazoa > Mollusca > Cephalopoda > Sepiida > Sepiidae > Acanthosepion > Acanthosepion pharaonis. The sequence continues at coordinate 116,780 of CAHIKZ030000512.1, read as the reverse complement.
AAATGATACCATTTAGCAAGTAATTTAAGATTCCTAATTTTTCAAGTTCAAGTTGATCATATACTTCATATTCTCGAAAACAACGTCAGATTTAGACAGCATTGATGGATCTTTTCTGTTAATTCAACCCAAAATAAATAAATAAATATATATATATATATATTTACTAAAATTCACACCAAAATCTCTCAGAGCGAGACCCTTCTACTGAACTCCACTTTGTGATCGCCCTAAATATGGGCGACTCGGGTGCGCTCTTGTGGGGTTTACTTTCGCGTCTACCCAAATAAACAAGTCTAAAAGAAATTTAAATTCTTTTTTTTTTATTGTAAAAATTTCCTTGTAAGTACCTCGAATATCAGTCGCACTTAGGAAATGTGAATAACTATTAAAAAAAAAAACTTTAGACCAGGGGTTCTCAACAAAGAGGTATGAGTATTTAGGGGTCTCAGGTGGGGAGGGAAACATCTTTTACTTTTTTTTTTATTTATAGAATTTGGAGCCCATCAGGAATGTCGAAAAAAAACTCCTATAAAAATAATCCATATTTTGTCTGTTTGGTTTTGGTTAGTGTAATCAAATAATATATTGCTGGTATTTTTACTATAAAAATATATCTTTAAAGTGTTTAGAGGGGGGGTCACTATTTGCCCATAGCTGATACCCTAACAGGTACTACCACCCTGGGTCAGGGTGGACTGGGAACAACAGCAGTTAAGAGATGGTTCCACAATGCTCAAAACCTCCAATCTCCTGATCAGACAGGTCTTGCTGCTGCCAGATTTTTGTTAATATTTTATTCTGAGTGTTGGAGTTGTTGAGAGGCAAGATAAACAAATTTTGATTTAAAATTTATAATTTTAAAAGATTGCCAAAAATTTAATAAAAAAAAACGAAACCGACTTTGATTTAAAATCTTAAATTTCTTGGAGTGAATTTATATTTGCGATAAGTAACTTTACGTTAGTTTGGGTGAATGAACACAAAGATCCTCATTAATTGCGATATATACCCGTCAAAAAACGATTACATATATACACAACCATATATATATATACACAACCATACATATATACACAACCATATATATATATATGGGTAACAGACTTATTTCAACCGACAAAAACTTCGTCAGTCTTAGTCAACACTAGTATAGACTGAGTTCATGCCTGAATTAGAACTTCAACTGTGATAGTTGCTACAAAAAATAAAAATAAAAAGAAAGGACAGAATTTATCCATATCAATGTTTCAGTCAGTCGAAAGGCATGATCCAGTTGTAAGGGGAGGGTGGAAGGTATTATTCTTAAAGGGAAGAGATTTTATCAAATTAAACCGGATATTAACCTTATGAGATTAAATTGGGATTATATGAAGAATGAAAGAGAAAAACAAACATTTTTTTAAGATAAAAACTTAAAATATATAGTTAGGGTTAAATTTAAAAATACAAAATCCTACTTAAAAATACTCCTCCATAGACAAGTTATATGTAAAAAAAATAAGATATTTTTAAATAAATCAGAAAATGCCATATTTAGTTAATTTATATTAAAATTAAGTAAAATTATATTTGAAAAAGTATATTTAATAAAAAAATCAATAGATTCTATTAATGAATTAAAAAACATTTAGAAATAAAATTATAATATTATAAAATAAATTATACATTTAGAAGTAGAAAATAAATAAATAAAAGAATTTTTTAACTTTAAAAATAAGTTAAATCAGAAACAAGTTATATTTTAAAAAATATAAAATTATAATTAAAATACATAAAAATAAACGTCATATTCAAAAACCCTAAAATATATAGATAAAAAGATATAAGAGAAAAAAGGTAAAAGAGTTCTTAGAACAGGGAACAATTATAAGATATAATTAATATAGTCTAAAAATGGAAATATAGAAATTAGAGTTAGTTATACATTCGACATTTAAAGAGTTAGAGAAATATAGTGTCTAATAAAGTAATATATATGGGTAACAGACTTATTTAGTTTTTTTTTAAGAGGCACAGTGGGGGTAATGGATATCGGCTTGGATTGTGGAATCGCAGAGCTGAGTTCGAATCCAGGTTGAATTCATTACATTCACTTACGTGCTAATACCCTTGGGAAAGGTGTTAATCCTCTTCTTCTCCCTCCAGCTATGGGTTAAATAGCAGGACAGACTGGGATCTATAGCCTTGGATGGCAACTGGTCTAGGAGAAGGACAACTCTGAATCCAAAACCTGAGGGGGGTTGTTTGGGGACCTTGTGGCACGTAGTGCACCAGGTCTCTGTATTCGGCCCTTCAAAAAGTGTGAATGGTCCTGCACGAAGCCTTCACCACTATAATCAAATCTCATGTGCCGGTGTCGGGCTGTCGGTTTCCTGGAAACTGATCTACTTGACCCTCATACGTCGAACCCGACGGGAGAGTCAATTTTTTTTAAATAAATATATATATATATATATATATATATGAATGATTGATTTATATATATATATATATATATATATATATATATATCTTAATGATTGGATTTCTCAGTATCCTTGGAAACAGTAAATTATGAATTTACATCTGCATTTAAAACTAAGTAAATTTAAAAATAAGTTATTCCAATATTTGCTTGAAGATGAAACTGAACTAATGTTTTTAATTTAATTATATAATTAAATTTAAAGTTTTTAGCTTCCATTTTTGAAACATGGCTATTACTGTGTATCGAAAAAAAACATATTTTCAATCAGTTAATTTACAATATTTATGCTCTGTGAATTTACATTGAGCACTGTTTTGCAAAAATAAAAATAAAACATATCAATAAGAACACCGGATTATATATCTTACTGTTCTTTCTTCCTCTGTGTGTGTGTGATAAATGCCAATGCTATCTGTTAATATTAGTAATTAATATACGTAAAATTATAGAAGTTAATGTATATCAATTATAAGAATTTCTGCTAATAAATAGCATTTTAAAGATATTTAAGGTAAATGTTCTCCACAGCCGACTGAACCAAAGCATCTTGGATAAGAGGATCGTTCTTCCTTCGGAGGTGGACGCAAGTTCGAATCCTGCCCATGTGCACATCTTCGTTATTAAGTTTTCTCGAATCCGCAGGCCGGTTGACGAAATAAACATTGTTTACCGAAAGAAAAATACCTGTTTACCATCCAATCTATTTTTTCGCTCAGATTAGGTCATTTGCAGTGGTGTGCAGTAATATGAATCTATTTTCGCGATGTATGATCATAATTTTTGACCTTGAAAAATATTGCGTCAACCGTGATTGCATCAGATTTTTAACGCGCCCAGACACTATTGTCTTGACTGTCGATTAGTTGTCCTACGGCCATTGTCTGCGATGGACGTTACTCCAAGGAAGCGTACGAAAATTGTAACGCTGCACCAACACGCTGGCAAACCTTATCAGTGAGCAAATCAAAGTACTATAGACTGGCCTGGAAAATTTTCTGATTTAAATCCAATCGAGAATCTGTGATCAATCTGAAAGAAAATGACATACGAAGTACTTATATGTACACTGGGTCATGTTTTATTTTTTTTTAAATACGAAAAAAAATATAATAACGGAATTATTCATTTTGTTTCAATTAATTTGCACAAGGGTGTACATTTTCTAATAAATGTAGTATTTTAAATGAACAAACAATTTAGATTTGAAAATTCGATCATCTTGCTGTCAGCGAAAGTGCAGGCATCGAAGAAGTAAGCATTTAAAATAGCGACTCGAACCGTGACTACTGATACGCAACTATCTCAGCCACTAGGCAGATCGTTTGAAAGAATATCTGCGAGAAAGTGGAAGTAGCTTTTAGGGCTGAAAAAAAACCCTGATATTTTTCTGTTTTTTATTATTATTATTTTCTATCTTTTACTTTGTAATTACTTGATAAGAAGTCACATGATCACAAAACCTTGATTAGAAGCTTTTTATTTGCAGCTAATAATTTTAGTCTCTTCACTCGATTTATTGTATATCAACCCTCCGACACATGCCATCGAAATATAATCTTACTCCCACATCAAAGAAATACACGTGTTTCAATTTAAGCAACCCCAAACCGCTAGATGGCGCTGATTACAACACAATGGACGCTAAGAAACTCATCTTACACAGAGTCGGGAGATAAGTTTTTTGTTCTTCTACACTGAAGTACAAAGCGTGAATCTGAAACTCAACCGATTGTCAGTGAGAGATTTTAAAATAGGATTTGCTGCAAAAGGCGGCCATGGTTACTTTGTCTACGAGTCTTCTCTTTACAGGCTCTATTTTTAGACTAATCTCAAAGAAGTTGAAAAAAAAGAAATTCCAAATTCCTATTTTGAAAAAAAAAAGAGTAGAGATAAGTGTTTAACAAAAATAAACCATGAATAAGAAAACTGTTTTGTTCAACCAGTAACCTTTCCTCAGTTTCTGTTTTTAGAATTTCTAAGTTACGATGATGTAAGGCTTATAAAAAGCTTTATCAGGTGGATGACAAGGAATAGTTTTCATAACAGGAGAATGGCCCTGGATATTCCGACTCCACAGCAATAGCTGAGCATCGCACAAATTGTATGGTGATGTGTACGCGATGTGTAGATAGATCGATCGATAGATAGATAGATAGATAGATAGATAGATAGATAGATAGATAGATAGATAGATAGATAGATAGAAACAGACAATGATAGATAGATAGATAGATAGATAGATAGATAGATAGATAGATAGATAGATAGATAGATAGATATGAAGAGACTGACTGACAAACAGACAGACAGACAGATAAATATGAACAGACTGATAGATAGATAGATAGATAGATAGATAGATAGATAGATAGATAGATAGATAGATAGATATGAAGAGACTGACTGACTGACAGACAGACAGATAGATAAATATGACAGATAGATAGATAGATAGATAGATAGATAGATAGATATGAAGAAACTGACAGACAGGAAGATTTTTCATTTTTAAAAGTTCATTTTAATCTTTAGGTCTTTCAAAACGAAAACACCGTCCAGTCAATTTGAATTAATTTTGAAATACAGCAAAGTATTTTGTTATTTAAAAATATTAAATTTAATCTATTAGCTTGATATTTTCATTTTTTAAAATTCATTTTAAACTTTTAAAAATCTGTATACGTACACACTCATACACACACAAACATACATATACACTTGAAAAATATATAAAATAAATGTAAATACATATATATATATATTTATATGTGTCTGTTTGTATATATATATATATATATATATATATATATATATATATATATATACACACGCACAAAATATCGACTGACTTTAGGCATTAAATTAAATCACTTCGCACCTTCTATAATTTATCTCGACTTTTCAATTAATCAGATGTATATTTATGAGAGTGTTTAAGTTTCAGTATTTTAAAAAATTAAAATTTCTACTATTTTTATATGTAAATTATTGTTGCAAAATAAAATCTATTCATTTTCCTTGATAAAGTTGAACAGAGGACGAATCGCGTTGGTCAATATAAGTTTTTCTTTTGTCTTTATTCATATAAGTATATATAGCGACAGAGATCAAAAGCCAGAGAGAGAGAGAGATTAGTAATGATGGGGACTTGAATAGTGATTATGGGTCTGTTATTATTTTTTTTAACTGCAAGAAATGGAAAATAAAAATAGAAAATTTTTGCCTTGAAAATCAACATTTTGTCGTCAAAAATCATTCGCGATAGATTTCCTTGTAAACTTTCTACATGATTATTCAAATAATATCATTATTTTTATCCTTTCTCTACAAGCAAGGCAATAAAGCCACTAAGATGCATGGGGCTACTGCGTGTAAGAGAATATAAGGAGGAAAAGTATTATTAAGGAGAGAAGACAATAAAAAAGCATGAATTAAAAAGACAGAAGATAACGATTGACATTGAATTTAATTTTTTTGAAAATCAAAAGTTACTAGAAATGAAGAGGCCGGATGAGAGTCCCATAGGCGAGAAGTGTGAGAAATGAAACTTAGTGTTAACATAGAAGTTATGGTGACATCTCGCTATTTCAACTCTAAAATAATGAGATCTTGACGCCAAATTAGTATTAAGCTTAAAGTCATAGAGTCTAGGGGCCATAAAGAAAGTTCATCAGAGCAATTACCATAAAAATATTTATAAAGATAGCACAGGGAAGGTACATTATGGCGGTTTGAAATGAAGAGAGTAAATTACATTTACTCAAGACCCTTAACGATGACTGAACATGTAACAGTAACTTTATTGACATCAATGCAGTAATTACATTCCCCAGGGCTGTGTTATTAGCGTTGCCATTAAAGTTTTAAAAAAAATTGGCTTTGTATACCTTGACCACACTCACAAATGAGACGAGAATTAATTTTCAGGCGAAAAGAAAAGTGTCAAAGGTCATTCAGTGCCTTTGTTTTATTCTTGGAATTATTATTATTGTTGTTGTTGATGTCGTTGCATTTCCTTTGTTGTTAATAAATTTGGGTCCAAACTGAGAAGAAGAAATTGGGTTGTCAGGAGAAGTTAATTGTGATCCGGTTGTTTGTAACTGGTGACCTTCCCACAATGCCCTGTCTCCGCCATCGGCTGTCTACAGCACGGCTGCCACTTCGACAATCAAAGGAAGTAAACATCGATATAACCTTTGACAAGGCAACTCAGAATAGTCAGCATATCGGGGGCAGAAGAAAAAAACACACTTTTTGCAAAAGAAAGCTGACCGTAGGCCGGCAATTCCCACTCATGGCTGCCACAAATA